>JASANE010015140.1:0-64539 GCA_030248225.1 Trileptium ribeirensis
CCCTCTAATAGAAAACATGCCTATTTTGAAAAAGGCTGGTCCAATCCTTCCAACCCTGTGATAGAAAACATGCCTATCTTGAAAAAGGCTGGTCCAATCCTTCCAACCCTGTGATAGAAAACATGCCTATTTTGAAAAAGGCTGGTCCAATCCTTCCAACCCTGTGATAGAAAACATGCCTTTTGGTAGGCACAGCAGAATTTTCTCGAATTTTTTGGTTTTCAATATTTAAAAATCAAATATCGCAATAAAAATGCCAATTCAGACACCATCAGCCACCCCTCTCCCACCTACCTGTTAAGCTCTTGGCTCAGTGACTACACTAAGGCTGACACTGAGACTTTAAGCGAATACGTATAATTCCCAGCTTGCATTCAGAGATGGTGTAACATGCAGCACTTATAACATCGTTAGTCGTAAAAATGATGAGTTAGTTTGTCGAAACAGTTTTTCAGTTTGTATTTCGTTTAAGTTCCACCCGACGAACTCATCCTTCTGCTATTTTTCAAAGTATACATAACCATATATCTTATAATGTTTTCGCGTTTGATTATTTTACTGCATATAAATATGGCTGACAGGTTTTTAATTCATAACTATTTGTTGTCATTTATAGACACATTTTTTGTGCGTTATATTACAATATATTAACTATATTCTGAGCATCGCGAGTGGCGAGATTAGTTACCGTAATAACTATTTGAAAAACTTAAATAAATGTTTTGTAACCCTGATTACTTAAAATTCAGCTAAGATGAGAATCGAATCAAGCGCAAGAGTATGACACTATCTTTAAATGAAAATTTTTTATACCAAAATGTTTTTATTATAAACTACTGTCGAAACCAGTTGTGATAGAATTACAATAAGGGTTATGGGAAAAACTATAATTATAATGGCTATCTGTAATGTTCGTTAACTGAAGTGCGCATAATCGTTTTAGCTAAACCCTGAGCATAATTAATGTAACCATATTTTAGTTTTATATCTAAGTTATTATTCACACAGTTTTGTTTTGTGAGATGGCCTCTAATTTTTTTATAACCATCGATTGTTGATTTTCCACGGCTCTTGTACAATCCAGATCGTTTTGTATATATACAGTAACCACATTTACTGGTAATTCACTAGCACATAGCACTCCATATATATGGTCGGCAAAAAACCCCCAAACAACTCACTGTCCTAGAATACAAAACAAATTCTGAACAATAACAATAATTTTATCTGGATTTATATGAGAAATTGAATCGCTTTGCGTGATTCTTTAATAGTGAAACATCTTATTTTATTACTGGCCAAGGACGCTGCTAACCGCGCTCTCTTCTCTTCTTAGTTGGTTCTATTATTTATTTTATTGCTGAAATTTGATCTTAAAGTTCATTTTAGTGATAATATAGTAAAAATACACTTACATAGCTAGTGCCTTTTAGTATGTCTGTTCCGCGGTTTCTTACATTTCAAGCACTATTTCCTTTCACAGCTTAACACAAAAACCTATATAGTGGAACATGAAACTTTTCATAACGTCAACAACTAATCTTTATTTTTAAAATAAAACCCATAAATGGTGCTAAATCAGTTAAACGTTCATAAAAGAGCTGCAAAATTAGAATTTTATTGGTTTTAGAGATAGTTCATGCTTATTTTGATTTAAATAGTGTGTAATATATAATATACAAGTTTATATATGATAGCAGTCTAAAGGCGAGTTCACACGCTCAAACTTTTTGCTCAAATTTTGAACTCAAATTTGAGTTCAAAATTTGATCAAATCTCGGTAAGTTTTAAACTAAAATTGCGATATTTCAAAATTTGAGATCAAAATTTGAGCTCAAACTTTTTCAGGTAATACATCTCTTCCATTAATGGCTACAGGAACATTCATGAAATGTTTGAACTGTGTTCACACGTTCAAACTTGCAAAAAATGCACAAAAGTAGCTTTCAAATTTTGATCAAAATTTGAGCTCAAATTTTTATCAAAATTTGAGCAAAACGTTTGAGCGTGTGAACACGCCTTTAGACCCGTCGTGAAGATATTATAAATCTAAATATGTTAGGTAATGTGTTATCACATATTTTATGGTACGTAACTATAATAGACTGTGGTTACGTATTTTGCTGAGCTTAACATTGCAGTGAATTTATAATCTCACAGGATAGCTAAAACTTATGCAGTATAAATGCTCACAGCAATAGTGCGAGTTAATTGAAGAGTTAAGGACATAATTCTCGGTCAACACTTATATAGGATTATGTGTTATCATATATTGCTGAGCCTAATTTAAAGTGAGGTTTCATCAATATTAAACGCTTTGTTGGAGAGAACTTAAGAGTCAGCAGTTAACCCTGAGTATCGGAAATAAAATGCAGGCCATGCCGTTGTCGATATACTAAGCCTAAGCTAAAGTCCTTATGTGAGACGTACACTAAACCTAACGCACCGCCCCAGGTCATCAGCTACGATACATTTGATGTTGATAGAAATATTCGCACAAATTCATACCTGAATTATACAGTTGAATTTTTCTTGAAAGTAAAAAAGGTGTTTTTATTACTTACCAGAAAACGCTTCTGTGTTCTATTACGAATTGGGACCTGATATAAATCTTTATCTTCAACTCTCATTATGTTCCCTCATGCAGTGGTGTACTCTATACAGCTTCCCGTTTATCCCCATCTTTATCTTCAACTCTCATTATGTTCGCTCATGAAGTGGTGTACTCTATACAGCTTCCCGTTTATCCCCATCTTTATCTTCAACTCTCATTATGTTCGCTCATGCAGTGGTGTACTCTATACAGCTTCCCGTTTATCCCCATCTTTATCTTCAACTCTCATTATGTTCGCTCATGAAGTGGTGTACTCTATACAGCTTCCCGTTTATCCCCCATCTTTATCTTCAACTCTCATTATGTTCGCTCATGCAGTGGTGTACTCTATACAGCTTCCCGTTTATCCCCCATCTTTATCTTCAACTCTCATTATGTTCGCTCATGCAGTGGTATGCTCTATACAGCTTCCCGTTTATCCCCATCTTTATCTTCAACTCTCATTATGTTCGCTCATGCAGTGGTGTACTCTATACAGCTTACCGTTTATTCCCCATCTTTATCTTCAACTCTCATTATGTTCGCTCATGCAGTGGTGTACTCTATACAGCTTCCCGTTTATCCCCATCTTTATCTTCAACTCTCATTATGTTCGCTCATGCAGTGGTGTTGTCTATACAGCTTCTCGTTTATCGCCATCTTTATCTTCAACTCTCATTATGTTCGCTCATGCAGTGGTGTACTCTATACAGCTTCCCGTTTATCCGCATCTTTATCTTCAACTCTCATTATGTTCGCTCATGCAGTGGTGTACTCTATACAGCTTCTCGTTTATCCCCCGTAATGCCGTCCCTCCTCGCCAGCTGAAAGAAGTTTCCGATGACGCCCCACACCGAACATAACATTCAAAAGAATTTCTCTGTGAAAGGTTGATAAGCAGTATATCTTCTATTTCACAGATTTGAGAACATGCATGGGTTCCAATAATTAATAATAAGTACCTTATATACTAAATTAACAATTTTATTTTCTTTATCAATGTGGCATATAAACACAGTATAATGTGGAAAAATATTAATTCTTGCGAAATGTCCCACGTGTCGCGAACTGGCTTTCGCCAGCTAAGCCGTTTCTTTTCAACCATATCTCTGCTACGATTCTCATTTTAGCTGAAGCCACTTGCAATAATAACTCATATAATACTTACATGCTGTTATAATTATATACATATGTGCCATATACAGCTAAATTTACAACTAAATCCAACATTTTATGACTATTTTATGCATTATTTACCTAAAGACGTGTGCACCTGGGTCCGGATTCTTTTATACAGTCAAATCAGGATCGTAACGTTATAGGTGGCGAACACGCGCACGCTCCCTACCCACAGCCGAAGGCGCCGCACCACTTTGCCGGCTGGCTGGCCCTCCTGGTACGCAGGAAACTGCGTCAAAGCACCGGCTGGCCATCCTCCGAGACCTCGCACCTGTGCATTTAAGGTTATATATGGGATATCTTCGCATCCCAACGGCAATTTCCGTCCAATTTCATGCAGCTCTAGTTTTCTGACACTGGAACCTCGCAGGACGAAATCTTTTGTATTAGACATAACAAATTGATCCGCAGCTTGTATTAGTCATTGTTAAAGACAAATTCGGAACGCAAGTATAATGTCTCTCTTTCCTACACACTGGTTCAGTCGCGTTTTTGCAAGTCATTATTTTCGCTACGGGGCAAACTCTTAGCCGAAGAGTACTTAACAGATGTCTCTGCAGTCCAGCTCGACTATTAAACTTTTCAATAGCCTAGCTAGGCTGTGCATTTGTCATCGAGTGTCGAGCCTGACTGTGCTTTTGTCACGAGGCGTTTAGTTGAGCCCTATAACTTAAGCCAGAGACTATTTAGTCCGCGAACATTACGTTTTACTATACGTATCTAAATGATGCCCCAAAAGCGGCATACAGCTTAAAACGTTAATTGTATATATTAAAACAAATATATAACTTAGAATTGGTGTGAAAATATCATAGAACAAAATGCTATTACACTAAGCACAATGCTACGTAAAATCTCTCAAATGACAGTTCAGCCGGACGCTCCGTGTGTCACGCAGAATCTAGCTAAGCTCCCTGTTTGTCACATTAAGACTAGTTAAACTATAAAAATGTACCATAGCAGTCCAGCTAAGCTATAGTTCATTAGTTGAATTGGACGTGTGACATAATTTGGGCCTGGCGTACGCATCTTATCGTAAATTATGCATTAGCTACTACAAATTACGCAGTAACCCAAAGCAGTAGCTTTGCATCAAAGCATTTTAGACACTACATAACGCAAGCGGAGGCCGGCACTTGTTACTATTTTACAGCCCAGCTCGGCTCATAGCTAACATATTTGTAGAGCTCAGCCAGGCTCTTAAAATGTCACATCGCCGCGTCGGGCTGTGACGAAACCCAGTACTAGTGCACACATCTTAAAGTAAATGGCGCATTATGTCTTTAACTCATATTGTTCAAATTATGACCAAGTGTAAGCATATATAAAAAGTTCCGTGCCTGAAAATACAACCGCAAAAGGACATGTAAAGCCTTCTGGATATGTCTATTTGTTATCGCTTGGTTTTGTTGAATAGACGGCGAATACTCATGAATCTGACCCGATTTGTGACTAAATTCAATCAGATACGACCAAATCGATACTGTGTATGTTGTATGTATTGTTTCGATAGCATAATTAGTTCCATTTTAGCTCAGACAGAATAGTGCGTTTCCTATGAGAGCTTATCGCATGTGGTGTAAAGTAAACACTGCATATACAATAAGCGTGCAAATCGCATCGGATCTGTTAGATTTGAATTTACTGGGGACCTATTGCACGAAGCATGCTTTTGTAGCAACTGTGCGGTATCTCGGTAACCCTTGTATTAGGTATGACATTTGGCAGCGGCTTCCACACTAATATATTATTAAACTAATGGATCTCAGCATTATTGAAATACCTCACCAGCATTAAAACCATTGATACATAAGTAATGTTAAAGTCTTTAAGTCTTATCGTGAGTACAAAATTACTAAGTATGATTATAGCTTTAAGGAGAAAGATAAAGCTTTCGTGCATCTATATTTTTATTGATGGTGTCGCACATACCAAATTACACTAATTTTTGAATTAGTATATATGCTATGGCTTTTAAACGTTGTAAAGTTGATATTACTTTCGATGGTATCAATTACCGAACTTCCTAAATGTTTCGTCGCAAATGCAATCAAGCTAATCCGAGGCGAGTGTTGCGTCCCACTTTCGCATCGTGTGCATCGACTTCAGCGGCAGGATTCACTAAACACTTTCTTGATCACAATTGTTCTGTGGAATGCAATTAATGCACAATTTGATAAAAGCGAAAACAATCTCACAGCTTGACGGCTGTGACAAAAATGTACGTTGAGATATTATAAACATTAATCTTCAATAATGATATCCCTTATAAAAATACATATTAGTTTTAAAAATAATATCCTATAATCCTGAATTTATCTTTAGAGACGATAACGGCAAATTCGTTTATATCTTAATTTTATCGGAGGCAGATAAACTATGCTTTACTAAAAATTACGCAGTTTTTAAAAACAATGTGATTTTGTAGAAAGCTGTTTCGGAGATGTTTGAGGTTTTGTAAGCGAACCAAGTGGAAACTGCTGTATTTATATAAATAATAAATACAGTCAGATAAAGAAGAAAATCTAGATAGGAAATTGGAACAAATATTAATTTTTTTCTCATTTTTATATTATAATGCGTTAAGTTATCTTTTGAATTTTTTAGGATTTATCTGATAAATAGTTTTGGCTTTAATGCAACGCAGCAGTTGAAAGCGAATCTTTCCGCAATTGTTACAATGCTGCGTTGACTTTGTCATAGTAGAATGGTTTGAAAAATTTCGCAATTCGTTTTTCAGTGAGATTAGAAGTCTTCTTTATCAGGATGTTTTTGTTCAACTCACACCATTTTATTTGAGAAAATAGTCTAAAGGCAATAGCAACGTGGAAACTTTTTAATTGGTATTTTTGTGAACGAGGCACAAGCGTGTATTGAATGCGTTTTGTAATGGGTTCAGACAATTGAAATCGTTGTTTCGAAGAGCGGTTTGTGCACTTTTGTAGCACGAAACTAGTACAATGTTATTTACCTTTATTTTTCTCCAAACATTAGTGTACAAACAAGCTTTCTCCACTCAGTCCTCAAGGAGCTGAAATCGAAAATATGTAAATCTGTTCTGTAGGTCATGATCTGTTTTTACTGACTGCCAATTATTATACCTATTAGTTGTAACAGAGAGTTATAGTTACATTGTGAGAAAATTGTGACAGTCAGCGATAAGCCACACTGAGCTATGACCAATATGCTTACCTTTTCCAGCTTCTAAGTGACTTTTAAGTTTAGATCGCTTGTTGTGAATCACATTATTCCCTTTGATCTCTTCGTGGTATGCAATGCATTACTACAAATATTCTTTGTGACGGTACGACTGCCTACATTTAAGAAATTTCGCCGGTGTAAAGCGGGTACCTTCAGAAACCATCAGACATGGTAGTCACTCGCTAAATTTTCTAGATGATGTTGACAGATATATATAAATAAACAGATTATTGCACAAACTTATTATATCTGTGCTGGTCGCTGAATGTTACTGTTTGACGAATCTAAAATCTATATGTTGCATGAACGGTAGATTGCCTATAGTGCGAGAGTAGAAAACAGGAACGAAACGTATATATATAAACCATCGATGTCCGTAGGGCGACGGGGTTTACCTGTAATGACCGGACTACTCATACACAATATTAACCCTTTCTGTGAGACCCGGACTTTAATGTTATTTCTTGACAGACTATACATATTTACGATGTAGCGCAAAATATGGATGGCAAATTTTACGTAGATTTGTAAAATAGATATGTAGAATTCAATAGCTGTAGAATTTAGCAATTATTTCAACCGTACATTTGACTTTATACCTATTATAAATTCCCCTACAAAAAATTTAACGCAAACATATTTAGCGAACAGTGATACAGTAACCTCTTCCGCTATCCCCCAGTCCGAATTTGGTCAATTTTAAAGATAGAGAGCTGATTTTAAAATGCGATGAGGTGCTTCAGAAAATACTCACTTTACCCACATCCCTAAAAAAATTTCTATTTTTTTGGGGTCCCTTGGGAACCCAAAAAGTTTTTTATTCATAATATGGTCATGTTGGGCACCGTTCGACTCAGTTTAATGAGAAAAATCTATTGTTATGAAGGAGTGTGTATAATGTGATTTAGGTTTAGGCTTAGTATATCGAGAACGGCATAGGCTGCATTTTATTTTCGCCCCTCAGAGTGACTTGGCCTCTCATAAACTTTCTAACAGTGGCATACACATTTCAATAAACTATACAACAGCATGTTTTTTCAGGAATGTTAGTAAAATTACTATTTTCAGAATCGCCTCATCGAGCTGAATCGGTTGATACCAAAATCAGCTCTCTATCTTCAAAATTGACCAAATTCGGGCTGAGGAGGATAACGGAAAAGCACCCAGATTTTTTTGCCAAATATAGATTTGAACGGTCTGCAGACTTTTTCCGTTGGACACATAGTTGAATGTAGCCAAGTACATACTATGTGAAAAGCTAATTCACAATCAATATACACGCGTAAATATAAAATGTTTGCTGTTAGCACTAGTCGCAAAATCATGGATTTTTTCGTAATTCATTAGATATATTCATTGTAACGCTAACAATTTGCAGTCAAAGAATTTTTGCTACTCGGTGCTTCCGACAAATTCAATACAAAACAATGATATAAATAAAACGGAAGCACTTTGATGACTTTCAAATCGGGGCACCAATGTTGGGTAAGCACAAGCATTGATCGAGCAGGGTGGCCACTATTTTCCCGTGTCTCTGTAAAATACTGTGAATCCAGAACCCTATGGCTCACATTTGGTCGTGGATCACTACTAAGTGACCCATGTTCATTCCTGCTCACACCCAACTACCCGCTGCCGGAACCAGCTACCACCAAAGCCGACGGATTTTAAACATTTATTCTGTAAACATTCGAATGAGTATACGAAGCACATTTGCATTTTTGTAAAATAGTTCACTTTATATATTAGCAGTCAAAAATTAAATTTGTTCTCGTTTTGATAATGTCTCTCTTTCATGGGCCCTAGACGACGATGCTTGGCAAGGCTCACATTTTACAAGGTTTTCAACATTTTGGGATCGAAGCGGTTGTCAGCAAAGTTGTTTGTTGTCGTTCAGTTTTTTTAAAGCAACGCCGTTTAAAATGCTTCCTAGAACGCGCGATGTGCGAGTATTTTAGACGCTGTTGTTTGACGCAGCGAGATATTAAGGTGGCAAATTTGACTGAATAAGCTTAATTTGTTAGCTGCTTGGGTTTCCCGTAAAGCTGTTTTGGTTGCTTTTTAAGTACCTTCACTTATCAGCCGAAGCCGAATGTAGTATTTCGCTGCACTGGACAAACTTTGTGAGATTTGTGGCAATATTTGATTTAGGTTTTTACGCCTGCTACCTAAATTAACGGCGTGCCAGCCAGTATAACACAAAGCACGTGGCAACTAGAAAGTAGTAACTAATCATTTAAATGGTTTCATTTTTTGTTCTCGTCTAATAATTTTCCGTATATAACTTTGTAATTTGCGCGAGGTTACTATTCCTTTTCATGTCACAGCTACATAAACACTAGCAAAATATTAAACAATTCGTACTACAAAATAAACAACTGCGTGTTTACAATGGCAAGATAGTTAATTTTCGGCACTCCCATAAAGGTTCTTTTTTGATTTCTTATCGGAAACAATAGGAACAAACAAGGTGTTCGATGATAGGTTGCTAGTTTTATCAGCGAATTTCCGTTTTCCTGTTTGTCTATCATTTTCCGGTATTTTCACGCTTTTCCCCATTTGTGACAAACCTGATAATAGCTTGGCCACGGTATACGGGCGATTTGGCTAAATTTAAGCTGATCGACCTAAAAACTATGCAGGTTGCGGCGTCCTCTATCAACTAAGAGTATGCCCGATCCTTAGTCTAAGCTAAGGTTGCCATATGACTCATATACCAAGCCGAGCTACACACATTAAGCCGTAATTTGTAATGATATAACGTTACGACCTTCAGTTTTGTGGGGTCCATTATCTTGTTGAATTCAAGAGATGGAGAAGCGCTAGCTTCGGAATCGAAGAATTCTGACTAGAACACACTATTGTGAAAAAGATGGGCGTCCGTTTATTTTTTTCTCTGTAAACAGGATTTCGTTATCTCAGCGTAAACCGCTATGGACCTGTCAGGGCTCATATGATAGCTACAATACTCTAGATGTACTTTTTGGAGGTATTATTCCGATTCAACCCACCCACCTCCCACCCAGGGGCATATGGCTAAAGTGAGCCATTTTTTGGGTCATTTTTGCTCATAACTCGGCAACCCTTGAGCCGATTTGAATCATTTTGATATCGAAATATGTGTCCTAAGAAGCTTTATTTATGGGTATATAAATTGTCTCTATGGGGCATGGGGGACTTTAGCAAATGGCAAATTTCCAAAATTTTGGTCAAACTTTGTCGAGCTGTAGCTATATAAACACTCAAGCGATTCGAACGAATTTAGGTGTGAGGATAGTGCTACTACGTGGCTACCTGATTTGATGTAGGACAACTGGGTCAATTGGTATTTGAGATCAAAGTTGGGCCCGACGCCATATATAGTCATCCGTGACATTACCACTTCTAACAATATATTAATAGATTTGTGGCTCAAAATAAGTTCATATGGGTTTTCGTGGGTGCCGTTTTCAAATCGTCACTGTATTTAGACGCATCTGTTCGTGTAGAGGTAGTTATATCAGTTGGTGAGACAAGGCGAGTGGTGTGAAAGGGACGAGTGTCATGCGGTCTGTAGCTAATTCTGTTTATGCTTTCTGTGCTACTGTGCTTTTGTTATGATTCTTATATTACATAGATATGTTGTCAACGATTCGTAAGCAGTTCTGAGGTAGAGTAACTTTCCTAGAGTGCGTATTAGATATATCACTATCAGTTTTGCTGCATCTATGCCTTATTGAACAGCAGATTAATAAATATTTTTTGGTGAATTACATCTTTGGTTCGTAACAGAAATATATTTTAATGAGTTGTTCCACTGTATGTTAACGTTACAGTTTCTCATTTCTTCGAATTCATACACTTGGCATGTCGCCAAGATCCTAGTTATTGTACTCGGTGGTGTAGGTCACTTTTAGTCAATCGAACCTTTTTCAATTCGTAAGAGTGACTGGCATTTCTTTAGCCATAATACAAAACAGAAAGTGTTGACTAACCATACGGTTAATCATAATTCACACATATTTAAAGTGAAACCATATATTTGTCATCTTTGACTGCTATACTAGTATGTTTCATAGTTTTTGAAGATTTATTATTTGTTGGAAAGCAACAGTTTATTTACCGTATTTATGTGAAGATTATTTCGAAATAACATTTTATAACAGTATACATATAAACGGATACTTTCTCATGTCAAAGACAGCAATTATATTTAAAGTCGCAATTGAATTAATTATTTTTGTGCCTTTAACGATCTCATTACTTAATAATGCTGTCGCAGCTAAATCAACGTTTTCAAAACCAACTTCCGAGCAATCAATGGCTTTATGCGTTTACTTCGTTAATTTTACATCTATACTCGGAAACTGGTTTTGAAAACGTTGATTTAGCTGCGACAGCATTATTAAGTAATGAGATCGTTAAAGGCACCAATAGTTCATTTGATCCCAACTTTAATATTAATGCTGTCTTTGACATCGAAGAGTATCCGTTTATATGTATACTGTTATAAAATGTTATTTCGAAATAATCTTCACATAAATACGGTAAATAAACTGTTGCTTTCTTCCAACAAATCATAAATCTTCAAAAACTTATAAAAAAGTCTATTATAGCAGTCAAAGATGACAAATATATGGTTTCACTTTAAATATGTGTGAATTATGATTAACCGTATGGTTAGTCAACACTTTCTGTTTTGTATTATGGCTAAAGAAATGCCAGTCACTCATAGGAATTGAAAAAGGTTCGATTGACTAAAAGTGACCTACACCACCGAGTACAATAACTAGGATCTTGGCGACATGCCAAGTGTATGAATTCGAAGAAATGAGAAGTTTGTAAGACGACAACATTAAGTGGAACAACTCATTAAAATATATTTCTGTTTCAACCCAAAGATGTAATTCACCAAAAAATATTTATTAATCTGCTGTTCAATAAGGCATAGATGCAGCAAAACTGATAGTGATATATCTAATACGCCGCTCTTGGGAAAGTTACTCTACCTCACAACTGCTTACCGAATCGTTGACAACATATCTATGTATATAAGAATCTTAACAGTACAGGAGCACGGAAAGCATAAGCAGAATTTGCTACAGACCGCATGACACTCGTCCCTTTCACACCACTCGCCTTGCCTAAGCCATTGATATAACTACCTCTGCGCGAGGAAATACGTTTAAATACAGTGAAGATTTGTAATCAGCACCTACGAAGACCCATATGAACTTATTTTGAGCCACAAATGTACTAATATACCGTTAGAAGTGGTAGTCACAGATAACTATATATGGCGTCGGGCCCAAATTTGGCCTGAAATACCAATTGACCCAGGGGGCATCGTCAAATCTGGTGACACCGCGCAAGTAGCCGCGCAGTGACTGTATCCACACACCAAATTTCGTTCGTATCGTTTGAGTGGTTACATAGCTACACGTCGACGAAATTGAGCATTTGCTAATGTCCCCATGCCCCATAGAGACACAACCAAAACAGTTTATATACCCATAAATAAAGCTTCCTAGGACACTTATTTCGATGTCAAAATGATTCAAATCGGCTCAAGGGTTGCCGAGTTATGAGCAAAGATGACCCATTTTAGCCATGTACCCCTGGGTACCCCCTTTCACCACTCTGGTGGGACCTGGTTGCGTCAAATCGTGATACAACCTCCAAAAGGCACATTAGATTATTGTAGCTTTCATATGAGTCTTCATACAGCCATATCGGTTTACGTTGAGATAACGAAGTCCTGTTTACAGAGAAAAAATAAACGGACGCCCGTCTTTTTCACCACAGTGCGGTCTAGTCGAATACTTCGATTCCGAAGCTAGCGCTTCTCCATCTCTTGAATTCGACGAGGATAATGGACCCCACGAAACTGAAGGTCGTAACGTTATATCATTACAAATTACGGCTTAATGTGTGTAGCTCGGCTTGGTATATGGTCGTGTGGCAACCTTCATTAGACTAAGGATGGGCATACTCTTAGTTGATAGAGGACGCCGCAACCTGCATAGTTTTTAGGTCGATCAGCTTAAATTTAGCCAAATCGCCCGTATACCGTGGCCAAGCTATTATCAGGTTTGTCACAAATGGGGAAAAGCGTGAAAATACCGGAAAATGATAGACAAACAGGAAAACGGAAATTCGCTGATAAAACTAGCAACCTATCATCGAACACCTTGTTTGTTCCTATTGTTTCCGATAAGAAATCAAAAAAGAACCTTTATGGGAGTGCCGAAAATTAACTATCTTGCCATTGTAAACACGCAGTTGTTTATTTTGTAGTACGAATTGTTTAATATTTTGCTAGTGTTTATGTAGCTGTGACATGAAAAGGAATAGTAACCTCGCGCAAATTACAAAGTTATATACGGAAAATTATTAGACGAGAACAAAAAATGAAACCATTTAAATGATTAGTTACTACTTTCTAGTTGCCACGTGCTTTGTGTTATACTGGCTGGCACGCCGTTAATTTAGGTAGCAGGCGTAAAAACCTAAATCAAATATTGCCACAAATCTCACAAAGTTTGTCCAGTGCAGCGAAATACTACATTCGGCTTCGGCTGATAAGTGAAGGTACTTAAAAAGCAACCAAAACAGCTTTACGGGAAACCCAAGCAGCTAACAAATTAAGCTTATTCAGTCAAATTTGCCACCTTAATATCTCGCTGCGTCAAACAACAGCGTCAATTATTCGCACATCGCGCGTTCTAGGAAGCATTTTAAACGGCGTTGCTTTAAAAAAACTGAACGACAACAAACAACTTTGCTGACAACCGCTTCGATCCCAAAATGTTGAAAACCTTGTAAAACTGTGAGCCTTGCCAAGCATCGTCGTCTAGGGCCCATGAAAGAATCAAAACGAGAACAAATTTAATTTTTGACTGCTAATATATAAAGTGAACTATTTTACAAAAAATGCAAATGTGCTTCGTATGATTCAATGTTACAGAATAAATGTTTAAAATAGTAGGCTTTGGTGGTAGCTGGTTCCGGCAGCGGGTAGCTGGGTGTGAGCAGGAATGAACATGGATCACTTAGTAGTGATCCACGACCAAATGTGAGCCATAGGGTTCTGGATTAACAGTATTTTACAGAGAACACGGGAAAATAGTGGCCACCCTGCTCGATCAATGCTTGTGCTTACCCAACATTGGTGCCCCGATTTGAAAGTAATCAAAGTGCTTCCGTTTTATTTATATCATTGTTTTGTATTGAATTTGTCGGAAGCACCGAGTAGCAAAAATTCTTTGACTGCAAATTGTTAGCGTTACAATGAATATATCTAATGAATTACGAAAAAATCCATGATTTTACGAGCTAGTGCTAACAGCAAACATTTTATATTTACGCGTGTATATTGATTGTGAATTAGCTTTTCACATAGTATGTACTCGGCTACATTCAACTATGTGTCCAACGGAAAAAGTCTGCAAACGGAGTTCAAAATGTATATTTGGCAAAAAAATCTGGGTGCTTTTCCGTTATCCCCCAGCCCGAATTTGGTCAATTTTGAAGATAGAGAGATAGAGCTTTTAGTATCAACCGATTCAGCTCGATGAGGCGATTCTGAAAATAGTAATTTTACTAACATTCCTGAAAAAACATGCTGTTGTATAGTTTATTGAAATGTGTATGCCACTGTTAGAAAGTTTATGAGAGGCCAAGTCACTCTGAGGGGCGAAAATAAAATGCAGCCTATGCCGTTCTCGATCTACTAAGCCTAAACCTAAATCACATTATACACACTCCTTCATAACAAATAAATTTTTTTCTTCAGTTAAACTGCGTCGAACGGTGCCCAACATGACCATATTATGGATAAAAAACTTTTTGGGTTCCAGAGGGACCCCAAAAAATGAGAAATTTTTTTAGGGATGTGGGTAAAGTGAGTAGTTTTCTGAAGCACCTGCAGTTCGCACCGTTTAAAATCAGCTCTCTATCTTTAAAATTCACCAAATTCGGACTGGAGAATAGCCGAAAAGGTTACTGTATATAGCTGTTCGATAAATATGTTTGCGTTAAATTTTTTGTAGGGGAATTTATAATAGGTATAAAGTCAAATGTACGGTTGAAATAATTGCTAAATTCTACAGCTATTGAATTCTACATATCTATTTTACAAATCTACATAAAATATTCCCATCCATATTTTGCGCTACATCGTAAATATGTATAGTCTGTCAAGAAATAACATTAAAGTCCGGGTCTCACAGAAAGGGTTAATATTCTGTATCAGTAGTCCGGTCATTACAGGTAAACCCCGTCGCCCTACGGACATCGATGGTTTATATATATACGTTTCGTTCCTGTTTTTACTCTCGCACTATAGGCAATCTACCGTTCATGCAACATATAGATTTTAGATTCGTCAAACAGTAACACTCAGCGACCAGCACAGATATAATAAGTTTGTGCAATAATCTGTTTATTTATATATATCTGTCAACATCATCTAGAAAATTTAGCGAGTGACTACAATGTCTGATGGTTTCTGAAGGTACCCGCTTTACACGGCGAAATTTACTAAATGTAGGCAGTCGTACCGTCACAAAGAATATTTGTAGTAATGCATTGCATTCCACGAAGAGATTAAAGGGAATAATGTGATTCACAACAAGCGATCTAAACTTAAAAGTCACTTAGAAGCTGGAAAAGGTAAGCATATTGGTCATAGCTCAGTGTGGCTTATCGCTAACTGTCACAATTTTCTCACAATGTAACTATAACTCTCTGTTACAACTAATAGGTATAATAATTGGTAGTCAGTAAAAACAGATCATGACCTACAGAACAGATTTACATATTTTCGATTTCAGCTCCTTGAGGACTTAATGGAGAAAGCTTGTTTGTACACTAATGTTTGGAGAAAAATAAAGGTAAATAACATTGTACTAGTTTCGTGCTACAAAAAGTGCACAAACCGCTCTTCGAAACAACGATTTCAATTGTCTGAACCCATTACAAAACTCATTCAATACACGCTTGTGCCTCGTTCACAAAAAATACCAATTAAAAAGTTTCCACGTTGCTATTGCCTTTAGACTATTTTCTCAAATAAAATGGTGTGAGTTGAACAAAAACATCCTGATAAAGAAGACTTCTAATCTCACTGAAAAACGAATTGCGAAATTTTTCAAACCATTCTACTATGACAAAGTCAACGCAGCATTGTAACAATTGCGGAAAGATTCGCTTTCAACTGCTGCGTTGCATTAAAGCCAAAACTATTTATCAGATAAATCCTAAAAAATTCAAAAGATAACTTAACGCATTATAATATAGAAATGAGAAAAAAAATTAATATTTGTTCCAATTTCCTATCCAGATTTTCTTCTTTATCTGACTGTATTTATTATTTATATAAATACAGCAGTTTCCACTTGGTTCGCTTACAAAACCTCAAACATCTCCGAAACAGCTTTCTACAAAATCACATTGTTTTTAAAAACTGCGTAATTTTTAGTAAAGCATAGTTTATCTGCCTCCGATAAAATTAATGTAAACGAATTTGCCGTTATCGTCTCTAAAGATAAATTCAGGATTATAGGATATTATTTTTAAAACTAATATGTATTTTTATAAGGGGAACTAGTAATTATTGAAGATTAATGTTTATAATATCTCAACGTACATTTTTGTCACAGCCGTCAAGCTGTGAGATTGTTTTCGCTTTTATCAAATTGTGCATTAATTCCGTCCGCAGAACAATTGTGATCAAGAAAGTGTTTCCACTGAATCCTGCCGCTGAAGTCGATGCACACGATGCGAAAGTCAAACACACCACTCGCCTCGGATTAGCTTGATTGCATTTGCGACGAAACATTTAGGAAGTTCGGTAATTGATACCATCGAAAGTAATATCAACTTTACAACGTTTAAAAGCCATAGCATATATACTAATCAAAAAATTAGTGTAATTTGGTATGTGCGACACCATAAATAAATCTTAAGATGCACGAAAGCTTTATCTTTCTCCTTCAAGTTATAATCATACTTAGTAATTTTGTACTCACGATAAGACTTAAAGACTTTAACATTACTTATGTATCAATGGTTTTAATGCTGGTGAGGCATTTAAATAATGCTGAGATCCATTAGTTTAATAATATATTAGTGTGGAAGCCGCTGCCAAATGTCATACCTAATACAAGGGTTACCGAGATACCGCACAGTTGCTACAAAGCATGCTTCGTGCAATAGGTCCCCAGTAAATTCAAATCTAACAGATCTGATGCGATTTGCACGCTTATTGTATATGCAGTGTTTACTTTACACCACATGCGATAAGCTCTCATAGGAAACGCACTATTCTGTCTGAGCTAAAAATGGAACTAATTATGCTATCGAAACAATACATACAACATACACAGTATCGATTTGGTCGTATCTGATTGAATTTAGTCACAAATCGGGTCAGATTCATGAAGTATTTGCCGTCTATTCAACAAAACCAAGCGATAACAAATAGACATATCCAGAAGGCTTTACATGTCCTTTTGCGGTTGTATT
The DNA here is from genome assembly GCA_030248225.1 of Trileptium ribeirensis. Classification (NCBI taxonomy): domain Eukaryota; kingdom Metazoa; phylum Nematoda; class Enoplea; order Enoplida; family Thoracostomopsidae; genus Trileptium; species Trileptium ribeirensis. The sequence goes on from JASANE010015140.1 coordinate 17,480, forward strand.
TTCAGGCACGGAACTTTTTATATATGCTTACACTTGGTCATAATTTGAACAATATGAGTTAAAGACATAATGCGCCATTTACTTTAAGATGTGTGCACTAATACTGGGTTTTGTCACAGCCCGACGCGGCGATGTGACATTTTAAGAGCCTGGCTGAGCTCTACAAATATGTTAGCTATGAGCCGAGCTGGGCTGTAAAATAGTAACAAGTGCCGGCCTCCGCTTGCGTTATGTAGTGTCTAAAATGCTTTGATGCAAAGCTACTGCTTTGGGTTACTGCGTAATTTGTAGTAGCTAATGCATAATCACGATAAGACGCAACGCCAGGCCCAAATTATGTCACACGTCCAATTCAACTAATGAACTATAGCTTAGCTGGACTGCTATGGTACATTTTTATAGTTTAACTAGTCTTAATGTGACAAACAGGGAGCTTAGCTAGATTCTGCGTGACACACGGAGCGTCCGGCTGAACTGTCATTTGAGAGATTTTACGTAGCATTGTGCTTAGTGTAATAGCATTTTGTTCTATGATATTTTCACACCAATTCTAAGTTATATATTTGTTTTAATATATACAATTAACGTTTTAAGCTGTATGCCGCTTTCGGGGCATCATCTCAAGTATACGTATAGTAAAACGTAATGTTCGCGGACTAAATAGTCTCTGGCTTAAGTTATAGGACCATGAAACGCCTTGCTACAAAAGCACAGTCAGGCTCGACACTCGATGACAAAATGCACAGCCTAGCTAGGCTATTGAAAAGTTTAATAGTCGAGCTGTATGCAGAGACATCTGTTAAGTACTCTTCGGCTAAGAGTTTGCCCCGTAGCGAAAATAATGACTTGCAAAAACGCGACTGAACCAGTGTGTAGGAAAGAGAGACATTATACTTGCGTTCCGAATTTGTCTTTAACAATGACTAATACAAGCTGCGGATCAATTTGTTATGTCTAATACAAAAGATTTCGTCCTGCGAGGTTCCAGTGTCAGAAAACTAGAGCTGCATGAAATTGGACGGAAATTGCCGTTGGGATGCGAAGATATCCCATATATAACCTTAAATGCACAGGTGCGAGGTCTCGGAGGACGGCCAGTGGGTGCTTCACGCAGTTTCCTGCGTACCAGGAGGGCCAGCCAGCCGGCAAAGTGGTGCGGCGCCTTCGGCTGTGGGTAGGGAGCGTGCGCGTGTTCGCCACCTATAACGTTACGATCCTGATTTGACTGTATAAAAGAATCCGGACCCAGGTGCACACGTCTTTAGGTAAATAATGCATAAAATAGTCATAAAATGTTGGATTTAGTTGTAAATTTAGCTGTATATGGCACATATGTATATAATTATAACAGCATGTAAGTATTATATGAGTTATTATTGCAAGTGGCTTCAGCTAAAATGAGAATCGTAGCAGAGATATGGTTGAAAAGAAACGGCTTAGCTGGCGAAAGCCAGTTCGCGACACGTGGGACATTTCGCAAGAATTAATATTTTTCCACATTATACTGTGTTTATATGCCACATTGATAAAGAAAATAAAATTGTTAATTTAGTATATAAGGTACTTATTATTAATTATTGGAACCCATGCATGTTCTCAAATCTGTGAAATAGAAGATATACTGCTTATCAACCTTTCACAGAGAAATTCTTTTGAATGTTATGTTCGGTGTGGGCGCTCATCGGAAACTTCTTTCAGCTGGCGAGGAGGGACGGCATTACGGGGGATAAACGAGAAGCTGTATAGAGTACACCACTGCATGAGCGAACATAAATGAGAGTTGAAGATAAAGATGCGGATAAACGGGAAGCTGTATAGAGTACACCACTGCATGAGCGAACATAATGAGAGTTGAAGATAAAGATGGCGATAAACCAGAAGCTGTATAGACAACACCACTGCATAGCGAACATAATGATAAGTTGAAGATAAAGATGGGGATAAACGGGAAGCTGTATAGAGTACACCACTGCATGAGCGAACATAATGAGAGTTGAAGATAAAGATGGGGAATAAACGGTAAGCTGTATAGAGTACACCACTGCATGAGCGAACATAATGAGAGTTGAAGATAAAGATGGGGATAAACGGGAATCATAAAAGATCATACCACTGCATGAGCGAACATAATGAGAGTTGAAGATAAAGAAGGTGGATAAACGGGAAGCTTTATAGAGTACACCACTGAATGAGCGAACATAATGAGAGTTGAAGATAAAGATGGGGTATAAACGGGAAGCTGTATAGAGTACACCACTTCATGAGCGAACATAATGAGAGTTGAAGATAAAGATGGGGATAAACGGGAAGCTGTATAGATTACACCACTGCATGAGCGAACATAATGAGAGTTGAAGATGAAGATAGGGGATAAACGGGAAGCTGTATAGAGTACACCACTTCATGAGCGAACATAATGAGAGTTGAAGATAAAGATGGGGATAAACGGGAAGCTGTATAGAGTACACCACTGCATGAGGGAACATAATGAGAGTTGAAGATAAAGATTTATATCAGGTCCCAATTCGTAATAGAACACAGAAGCGTTTTCTGGTAAGTAATAAAAACACCTTTTTTACTTTCAAGAAAAATTCAACTGTATAATTCAGGTATGAATTTGTGCGAATATTTCTATCAACATCAAATGTATCGTAGCTGATGACCTGGGGCGGTGCGTTAGGTTTAGTGTACGTCTCACATAAGGACTTTAGCTTAGGCTTAGTATATCGACAACGGCATGGCCTGCATTTTATTTCCGATACTCAGGGTTAACTGCTGACTCTTAAGTTCTCTCCAACAAAGCGTTTAATATTGATGAAACCTCACTTTAAATTAGGCTCAGCAATATATGATAACACATAATCCTATATAAGTGTTGACCGAGAATTATGTCCTTAACTCTTCAATTAACTCGCACTATTGCTGTGAGCATTTATACTGCATAAGTTTTAGCTATCCTGTGAGATTATAAATTCACTGCAATGTTAAGCTCAGCAAAATACGTAACCACAGTCTATTATAGTTACGTACCATAAAATATGTGATAACACATTACCTAACATATTTAGATTTATAATATCTTCACGACGGTTCTTAAGGCGTGTTCACACGCTCAAACGTTTTGCTCAAATTTTGATCAAAATTTGAGCTCAAATTTTCATCAAATTTTGATCAAAATTTGAAAGCAGCTTTTTTTTACATTTTTTGCAAGTTTGAATGTGTGAACACAGTTCAAACATTTCATTAATGTTCCTGTAGCCAATCATGGACGAGATGTATCACCTGAAAAAGTTTGAGCTCAAATTTTGATCTCAAATTTTGGAATATCGCAATTTCCATTTAAAAATCACCGTCAAATTTTGATCAAAATTTGATCTAATTTTGAGCTCAAATTTTGATCCCAAAATTTGAGCAAAAAGTTAGAGCGTGTGAACACACCTTTAGACTGCTATCATATATAAACTTGTATATTATATATTACACACTATTTAAATCAAAATAAGCATGAACTATCTCTAAAACCAATAAAATTCTAATTTTGCAGCTCTTTTATGAACGTTCAACGGATTTAGCACCATTTATGGGTTTTATTTTAAAAATAAAGATTAGTTGTTGACGTTATGAAAAGTTTCATGTTCCACTATATAGGTTTTTGTGTTAAGCTGTGAAAGGAAATAGTGCTTCTTTTGTAAGAAACCGCGGAACAGACATACTAAAAGGCACTAGCTATGTAAGTGTATTTTTATGATATTATCACTAAAATGAACTTTAAGATCAAATTTCAGCAATAAAATAAATAATAGAACCAACTAAGAAGAGAAGAGGGCGCGGTTAGCAGCGTCCTTGGCCAGTAATAAAATAAGATGTTTCACTATTAAAGAATCACGCAAAGCGATTCTATTTCTATATAAATCCAGATAAAATTATTGTTATTGTTCAGAATTTGTTTTGTATTCTAGGACAGTGAGTTGTTTGGGGGTTTTCTGCCATATATATGGAGTGCTATGTGCTAGTGAATTACCAGTAAATGTGGTTACTGTATATATACAAAACGATCTGGATTGTACAAGAGCCGTGGAAAATCAACAATCGATGGTTATAAAAAAATTAGAGGCCATCTCACAAAACAAAACTGTGTGAATAATAACTTAGATATAAAACTAAAATATGGTTACATTAATTATGCTCAGGGTTTAGCTAAAACGATTATGCGCACTTCAGTTAACGAACATTACAGATAGCCATTATAATTATAGTTTTTCCCATAACCCTTATTGTAATTCTATCACAACTGGTTTCGACAGTAGTTTATAATAAAAACATTTTGGTATAAAAAATTTTCATTTAAAGATAGTGTCGATACTCTTGCGCTTGATTCGATTCTCATCTTAGCTGAATTTTAAGTAATCAGGGTTACAAAACATTTATTTAAGTTTTTCAAATAGTTATTACGGTAACTTAGAATCTCGCCACTCGCGATGCTCAGAATATAGTTAATATATTGTAATATAACGCACAAAAAATGTGTCTATAAATGACAACAAATAGTTATGCAATTAAAAACCTGGTCAGCCATATTTATATGCAGTAAAATAATCAAACGCGAAAACATTATAAGATATATGGTTATGTATACTTTGAAAAATAGCAGAAGGATGAGTTCGTCGGGTGGAACTTAAACGAAATACAAACTGAAAAACTGTTTCGACAAACTAACTCATCATTTTTACGACTAACGATGTTATAAGTGCTGCATGTTACACCATCTCTGAATGCAAGCTGGGAATTATACGTATTCGCTTAAAGTCTCAGTGTCAGCCTTAGTGTAGTCACTGAGCCAAGAGCTTAACAGGTAGGTGGGAGAGGGGTGGCTGATGGTGTCTGAATTGGCATTTTTATTGCGATATTTGATTTTTACATTGAAAACCAAAAAATTCGAGAAAATTCTCGTGCCTACCAAAGGCATGTTTTCTATCACAGGGTTGGAAGGATTGGACCAGCCTTTTTCAAAATAGGCATGTTTTCTATCACAGGGTTGGAAGGATTGGACCAGCCTTTTTCAAAATAGGCATGTTTTCTATCACAGGGTTGGAAGGATTGGACCAGCCTTTTTCAAAATAGGCATGTTTTCTATCACAGGGTTGGAAGGATTGGACCAGCCTTTTTCAAAATAGGCATGTTTTCTATCACAGGGTTGGAAGGGTTGGACCAGCCTTTTTTCAAAATCATAGTTATGTTCCTGCACATATATATCGTTATGCAATTCAGCTTGAGTTGAACCTATTTGCTAAGAACATAGTTTATTGTCGAACAAATCTCAAATTATAAATAGATTTACATTCCACTCGCATTTCTATGATCACCTGCGCCTAAAACCATTTTTATAATAGACAGCTTACACCTCATAGATAGAACAGATAAAAGGTGAAAGCATTTCCGCTTTTCCTGCGAAGCTCAAGAGAAGCATAACTAATATGCTATAAAATAGAGCCATTAAAATATGGAAAATTCAAATTTTAATTATAGAAATTGAAGTGCAAAAGATTTTTTCAAAGTACCATTATAATACCCGTGTTGATAATAGTCGGTGTTAGAAATCTCAATAGCCTTTCTTAATAGGTACACCTTTAGTTTCACTATAAAACTGAATTCAGTGATACATAATGACGGTGCGGTAATAATTTCAAACACGGTATATATAACTCAAAAAGTTGTAATGGCAGTAATAACCACAAATTTGCAATCATAGTTATGTCGAAGACTAAAAATTAATATGTAATGTATAAACATGAGTTTCGGACAAAAATAGCAGTTCCCCATGAAATTACTCTAACGTATACAGTATTTCTGGTATTGTCCAACCATCTTTTGCTAAATCATATTTTGTTTTATGTTAAGTGACTTTATTCACTCTGGATAATATTGAGTGGCAGAAACGGCCGTTTGTAACAGTTTTGACCGTAACGCGGCGTTTCCAATTACCTTCGGCACCACGTATAAGACACCGGGATTTGTATTTACAAGTACCACACCTGATACCCGAAAGATGAGAGTTTTCGAATATTGCGTTTGTAATAGTTTTGACTGTACCTTGGTGTTTCCATATATTTTCGGCACCACGGATAAGATATCGAAATTTGTATTTACAAGCACCACACCTACTACCAGAAAGATGAGAGTTTTCGAATATTCCGTTTGTAATAGCTTTGAGTGTACCTTGGTGTTTACAATTACCTTCGGCACCACGGTTAAGATATCGGGGTTTGTATTTACAAGTACCACACCTGATACCCGAAAGATGAGACTGAACGCAACCTCAAGATTTTTAGCCTGAACGGTTAGCAGTAATCGGCAACAAGCAAATCTAATATAAAATAGTATCCTAGTGAAATACACTTACTTGAGTGTGCTTTAGTGAAATGCTATTACAGTGCAATGTTCGTTGGGTTCCGGCCAAACATGTCCGCTCCTATATATTGATCGCATTTGCTATCATGTCGCCGTATTTTAGTAATACGTAAACAGTGGTATACCAGTATTCTTGTCATGTATTTGAAATGCCTAAGACTTTACCGCTTTATACGGAATTTTGTGACTATAAAATTTGCAAAATTAACTGAATGAGGATATACGTATATTGTTAAACAGGCCAATTTAAGTTTTAGATTCGGAAGTGAAATGCATTCCATGCCGTTCTCGACATACTAAGCCTTATCATTAGCCTTAGGCTAAGCTGAGGTCCTTGTAATCGTGTTGTATCAACGTGGTAAACTAAGCAAAACTTTTCAACTCGAGGGTTTTTCTCCTGCGAAATATTCTATATTTCGCCGACAACAAAACTATACTGATAAATGTGTAAACAGTTGATCGACTAACTGGGTCACTGGATAACCACTTGAGCTATCATTTTACCTCTTATACTACAACTATGATCTTGTAACTTCAAAGGCGTTGCAATCTCTTTAAAAGTAACGGGGGCTGTTATATTTTATTTTATAATTTAAAGATTCTCCCCGAACGCCCACCCGATTGCGACACTCATACTAATACATGATAAAGCATAATATCCGACAAGCGAGTCTGCTGGAATAAAATTGCACTGCTTTCGAATATTTATAATTCCAAATTATTGGATATAAATAAAAATTTTTGAAAAAGCCGTATAATAATCATAAATCATACCAAAAAATTTCCGAGCGTTGTTTATGATCAATATAAATACAAAAAGAAATAGTGCTTGCTGTAGTCATTGTCTGTCTAAACTCATAATAATCAATTATATGATTTCAATACTAAATCCCAGCGATTAAGCAAACTGTGTCAATAAAAAATATTCATTTTTCAATTCAAATACCTCAAAGATAATCGCCAAATTGCTATGACAGCGGAACAAAATGTAACTATAATAAATTATTAACTGCATTCGACATTTTTCACGAAACTCATTTTATTTTGTTACTACGGTGACATTGTGGTCAAATTGTCTACATTTGGTCGCTTGAAGCCGTGCGTATTCGCATCTCAGTACGCTGTAATATGTATTTTTTTCAAAAATCAACTTAATGAAATCAGGTCAACAAACAAATGACACACTGGATTTGAGACAAACGATGATAGTTTGTAAATGATGACATGTATGTGCGTCACTGACCATGGCAGGGCACCATAAGCCCATCACAGCCAGGTTCGGTTTGTGCCCCAATTTACAATAAATATAAAACGACCATTTTCAACTGCAACCGTCAGATCGATCTATCGAATCAGCCAGCATGATGCCTCGGTGCCCTAGCTACAATTTCATGAAAATTTCCAAAAAAATCGTTCTCTGTCATTCCACAGATGGTTTATGTGATTCCATGCATTATATATTACATAAGTCATTTTCACGTATGATGATGCGTAATTGAAAGATATGATTTGAATACTCAATCTCACCGTCGATAATCCAACGCCCACCTGAGCAATTTATACTGCTAGAAAAATTTTTTTAGTTCTATTCCATTCTATTTTTTTATATTTATTCTTAAGAACGCTGTGAATGAAATACTGTCAACGCTGTGGCATTGCTTTCTTGAGAATACTGTCTGGCAAGAGAACAAAATGCGACATATTCATAATAGAAAATTTATTTTTTCGTCGACTATCTATTTGTTTGAGTTGCGACAAATTTTATATTTTGCTATTTGATCAGGACTCAGCCGTAGCATACAATAATGACCAGTGCAATAATTCATTCACTTCACACCTTGATTTATTTGCCAATAGTAATGAGTGAAATCGGTGATACGTTTAGTAATGATAACTGCGCAAAATTGAATCGGTATTACGCTAGAACAGCAGCGATAAACAAGAGGAACCATCGCCATTGCTCATGTCCGAGGTAAATTCTTGAAGACACTAGGCCGGGCCGTAAAATGCCGACCAGTTCTCACCTCTAGTGGAAGTTAAAGTGACTATACACAAGTTAAAATTTTCTTTAAATATAATGTTTCTGGAAATAAAGGATATATTTGGTGGGCATAAATCGAACTGTATCACATAATTTTATTTTATAGCATTTCATTACAGGTGGGCTTTTAAATTACAGAAGGTCTAGCCCACATCGTAATAGCTTAACTCAGGTTCAGCTCAGATCGCTTAACTAATATAAAAGGATGAATATGCCTATCGAGTGTTATTATTAGCTTGATGGTCCTCTATGAATTATTTCTATAAGATAATGTGCTTGTTTCTCGAGGTGGAGCGATACCTGCACGTCTATGTCTTGTCATATATAATTTTAAAACAATATACATGATTCTTGAGATTTACCCCATTGGAGCGCTTTCGTATAGTCTTGTGACTTGAATCTTATAGTTGAAATCTTGATACAATAGAATTTTCGGACTATTTTCAATTATACCATGTTGCGACTTGTATGAGACTCGTTGCAAACATCAATAAAAAGAAATGTTATAAAGTGTAAAGAAACAACTACTTTATATATGATCCAATAGCTTCGAACGCATAAAATTCATAAAAGTGCAATTACTTTACATTTTTGCTCCAAATTAGCACAAGACTCTCTTAAGGCGTGTTCACACGCTCAAACTTTTTGCTCAAATTTTGAGCTAAAAATTTGAGCTCAAAATTTGATCAAATTTTGATCAAAATTTGACGGTAATTTTTAACGAAAAATTGCAATATTTCAAAATTAGGGAACAAAATTTGAACTCAAACTTTTTCATGTAATGAATCTTGTGGGTGATTGGATATAGGAATATCCTTGAAAAGTTTGAACAGTGTTCATACACTCAAACTCAGCAAAAAGGGGAAAAAGATGCTTTCAAACTTTGATCAAAATTTGATCAAAATTTGAGCTCAAATTTTGATCAAAATTTGAGCAAAAAGTTTGAGTGTGTGAACACGCCTTTAGGAGCACTGTCGCAAACGCAATAATCTAAAAGCTACATAGGGTATGGAACGACCAGTAAACAGCGTATAAAATGTGTACTAAGTAGCAACTAAAAATAATTGCATGATTTTTCGAGTATATCTGCAGGGCAGTGATAGATTTTCTGATCTAGAAAAGCCGCGGTTTATGAAATTAACCAGTTTTATAGAAAAAACACACATGACGAATGAAATTCATAAAATCATACCAATATGAATGCATATTAAAATGCTAAAACTAGCGTCAATTAGCACAATTTATGTAGGCTCATTCAGTATAATATGGCCATACTGAACTGACATACAAACAAGAGCGTCGTTAGAAAGAGGGTTGTCAGGGCGATTCCCGTCGCTGTTTACTCTCAGACGAGACAAACGTAAATGGGGAATAAAAAATAAAATCATTGAAGAAATATCCGATGGCTTACATTTTTTGCCTATCGAACGCTTCCCCTCTTGAGTATTTTGCTGGCAATATATAGAGGCATTATTGTGACCATAAAAACAAACGTAAATGAGGAATAAAAAATAAAATCATTGAAGAAATATCCGATGGCTTACATTTTTTGGCTATCGGAACGCTTCCCCTCTTGAGTATTTTGCTGGCAATATATAGAGGCATTATTGTGACCATAAAAACAAACGCAAATGAGGAATAAAAAATAAAATCATTGAAGAAATATCCGATGGCTTACATTTTTTGCCTATCGGAACGCTTCCCCTCTTGAGTATTTTGCTGGCAATATATAGAGGCATTATTGTGACCATAAAAACAAACGTAAATGAGGAATAAAAAATAAAATCATTGAAGAAATATCCGATGGCTTACATTTTTTTGCCTATAGGAACGCTTCCCCTTTTGAGTATTTTGCTGGCAATATATAGAGGCATTATTGTGACCATAAAAACAAACGTAAATGAGGAATAAAAAATAAAATCATTGAAGAAATATCCGATGGCTTACATTTTTTGCCTATCGGAACGCTTCCCCTTTTGAGTATTTTGCTGGCAATATATAAAGGCATTATTGGGACCATAAAAATAAACCACAAAAAATGGCCGCCTCTGCTTTAGCCACTGCTCGCCGTAAATAAAAATGAAAAATAATTATATTTTCAATCCAGAAATTATGAAAAATACAAAAATTTAGAACAATATTGATGGTAATTATACCGCTTTAGTTGTTTTTTAAATCAGTTAATGCTTCAATAGCCTATTGTACTATTTTTATAAATCAATATATACTTTCAAAATTTCAGTTTTTTAATCGTAGTATGTGCAGTACCTAGCTTACCGCTCACCAATATCGTTATCATAATGTGACCATTTACTTGTCTATTTTCGACTATAAATGCTTTTAGAACGAGTTCGTTTGTTTTAAGGGACTATCTTTGTAAACAAACGTTTTTATAAATTAAAAATTGCCATTTCTAGACCAATATAATTTTTGGTATACATTATTTCGATTGGTTCGCAGCTTTTTGTAACCTGCAAACGCACAATTACTTCAATTTATACTTGCAAAGTCATAGCCGGCGATTTAATCTCAAACAATGGTTTTCCAAGGGGTATTTTACAAACAATTTTACAACTAGGGTACATTTGAAGACAAATGTAAAAACGATGAGATATTGTTTCAAACCGCCGCATCCTATGGTCAAGAGCGACAAAACTATTTCTACTAATCTAAAACTATGGTACATTTGAAGACAAATGTAAAAACGATGGGCTATTGTTCCAAACCGCCGCATCCTATGGTCAAGAGCGATAAAACTATTTCTACTAATCTACAACTATTGTACATTTGAAGACAAATGTAAAAACGATGGGCTATTGTTCCAAACCGCCGCATCCTATGGTCAAGAGCGACAAAACTATTTCTTCTAATCTACAACTAGGGTACATTTGAAGACAAATGTAAAAGCGATGATATATTGTTTCAAACCGCCGCATCCTAATATTTTACGACGATAAGTAACTTATATTTATACTTTAATCAGTTGTTTTTTTTTAATTTTTACTTGCAAATCACTCCTGATCTATATAAACATATATCAAAAGTATAATATATTTTCCAGCTTCGGATTCGTTCGATGAATATTATAATAGCTATATTATAAAACGTACCTCCGATTTTTCTTTACGCCAAAGGCATGTTCGAAAAATGTCGTCACCCTTTTTTAACTGGCTACAAATCGGTACACCTGTATTACTCTTCAGGACTGTACATTCGCCTTTGTCGCTGCATTCGGGTAATTGCGCATCTGCTGCCAGATTGCCTTTTAATTCGTCGAATATCTTTTGTCGCATGTCTTGAAATGGTTGTTTTTCTTTAACGGCATCATTGTTACATTTACATTTAAGTCCGTAGCCGGGTGCCACCATAGAAGCTAGTATTATTGTGATGATTAGAAGGAATAACTGTACATAAGATACATTTGGCGTCAAGCAATTAGTATAGATTGAGTCAGGGGTCAAGCGGGTAGTACCCTGTCGGAATTGGATACTCGAAGACATCTCGCTCAGTGAAATATTTTTAAATTTTACAAAAAATTGGTATGAATGAAAAGTTATTCTGTTCAACAGATATATACTTGCTACAACTTAGTTAATTCTGTGGATTTACTAAAACGATTTATTACTTGCTTTAACTATCACTTGGCATAATAAAATAATTTATTTCTATAACAATATATTCAGAACATATAGCAAGAAACTCTTGATTAGACAAGCGCGACACGCTATCTTCGGCCAAAAATTCATAGGAAGCAAGAATATTCAGTATTGTTCTTCCCTAAAGAGATGATTTGGAAGCAGTATATTATGTCCCATGTCTACCTTTCCGATCGTCAAGGCGACCGATATGACATATCTTCTAGAAGACTGCGGAAACCCAAGGAACTTCATGGTTGGAGTGTATTATAGATATAATGTGAAATTTTGTGATATGTACATTGTATTTTCATGTTTATACGACAAAACCCATTTTGTTTATGCTTCATCCGATTCTGATTTCACTTTCTTAAGATTTGTCCGTTGCTAGTCTTGTTATAACGGTTCAGATTGTTTCAATTAAATAACACAGTTGAAACGAACGATAGTGCTTGTAATGGAATAATATACACATTTCTTTTAAGGCAAATGGTAATAAGTTGCTACCACGACAACAGTGTTAGGTGCTTCAGAAGCTACGAACTGTATCTATTCGGACGACGATAATGAATGATGCAGCATAAAAACGTGCTCAGAAATTAGTTAACAATAAATTGAATAACGACCACAGATAGTGGAATAGAATCAGCAGGCTTTTCATGGTGATGGGGATCACCATGGGGATGGCGTGAGGATGGCATCAAACTTTTTTTTGTGGGGAACCCCACCCAATGTGGTGATTTTTTCATAAATATTCGTTTTAGTATGATAGCTGTACACTAAAATGTTTTATGAAATATTAAAATATTTGGTTTGCCATTATCCAAGGTAAGCTGTGCTCACTAACAGATGTTTTAATGGTAGTTTCAGAAGCTTACAGGTTTTGCTTAATTACTTTAACTTTTTTCTTCATAATAAGCTCAGATAAATAATTTCTTTAAATAAAATTTATGCGATTTAATTGCAATTTAATTAATTACCTAATAACATCAGAACATCCAATATCACTACACTACGTATAAGGGGCCGCTCCCGATAGCTGGCTAGACGGCAGCCACTGCGCTCCACCCACTCTGTCAACGCTGCCGCGCCGGTTGTTGTATCCAAGATACTATTATCTCTCTCAGTGCGATGCTGCAACTATGATGGTACTGCCGCTTAATTGATATTCCGTTCATTTGTCGACATTGTTAATATTGTTGAGACACTAGTCTCTTAACATGTGTTTGGCGTTTACTTACTTGCAACTAAGTGGTCAATATATTTTCAATTAATGCCAAATTGCAAAATACTGCAGCAGTTTATTAAATGACAAGCCTCTAGAATGAGGCGCCATTGATATAGCGGTGGGGATAGATGGGGATCCCCACGAAAATTTTCGCGGGGTGGGGTGGATATGGGGATTGAAATTCCATCTCCATGACAAGCTTTAGAATCAGAAATAGTTAAAAAGAGATAACACTGCTTTGATAAAATTATGCACTGCTTTATCAATTATTGCACTGTTCTATTCTAGGAATATTATATACTATTCCACTATTGATCAAGGACGAACCGAGGTCCTATCTCAACCCCCGCCTTCCTCCGCTTCAAATTTCTCTGTGTCCGCAAGTGGCCTTTATATATAAAATTCAATCTTGCATTATTGAATAATATAATATCATAGATCAAAGATATAATAAGATATATACATAAAATTAAATCTTGCATTATTGAAAAATATAATATAATAGTATCAAAGACATAATAAGATATATACATAAAATTCAATCTTGCATTATTGAAAAATATAATATAATAGTATCAAAGATATAATAAGATATATACATAAAATTCAACCTTGCATTATTGAAAAATATAATATAATAGTATCAAAGACATAATTAGATATATACATAAAATTCAATCTTGCATTATTGAAAAATATAATATAATAGTATCAAAGATATAATAAGATATATACATAAAATTCAATCTTGCATTATTGAAAAATATAATATAATAGTATCAAAGACATAATAAGATATATACATAAAATTCAATCTTGCATTATTGAAAAATATAATATAATAGTATCAAAGATATAATAAGATATATACATAAAATTCAATCTTGCATTATTGAAAAATATAATATAATAGTATCAAAGACATAATAAGATATATACATAAAATTCAATCTTGCATTATTGAAAAATATAATATAACAGTATCAAAGATATAATAAGATATATACATAAAATTCAATCTTGCATTATTGAAAAATATAATATAATAGTATCAAAGATATAATAAGATATATACATAAAATTCAATCTTGCATTATTGAAAAATATAATATAATAGTATCAAAGATATATATAATAAGATATATACATAAAATTCAATCTTGCATTATTGAAAAATATAATATAATGGTATCAAAGATATAATAAAATATATACATAAAATTCAATCTTGCATTATTGAAAAATATAATATAATAGTATCAAAGATATAATAAGATATATTTCCCTGGAGATATAGAGCCAGTGCAGTGTGCATGATTAAAAGAACAACAAACTATGTCAAGAAGCACAAGCGCAAACTGCCATATTCGATTTCTATGGCTTCGGAATTACGAGTGACATTATCAAACCAAATCAAAAACCTAATCATATCTTGACGACAAAGATTACTTTATGTACTGGTGACAAGGCCGGCGCCGCAGACGGTACCTGGGGTTCCCTGCCTATCGCAGGCTGACCCATTCCGAATCAGCGTCATATGAGATACTCTAGAAATTTTTGTAAATATATGCTACATTTTAATTATTACAGGGCTCCGATGTTCACGTGTATCCCCCAAGCATAAAAATATAGCGTCAAGCCTGGATGATAAATGTTGAAAGAAACAGTATCATATTGTTGAGGCGACAACGGTAGTAAACAGATAAAGGTAAAATTATTTGTGGCAGAACCTGTTGTGCTACGCGGTGAGATGGAATGGAAAGCTGACTTATTTGATTAAATTTGACTTACTGGTTGGTTATTTATTGTATCGAAATATTATTATGTCCCGTTTCAGAACAAAATGTGTAGTAGGGTTTCCATATTATTGATACTTCTTGAAGACCAGATGAATGGCATTAGGTTGAGAAATGTTAACTAGATATCATGTTTGGATATCAAGACGTGAAATAAACTAGTGGTATCGACTGAAGTCGTAATTTGATTATATAAATTGTAGGTAAAGGAGAAATATGTCTACAACAAATTATTATCACAAGCTTTTCGGGGCCAACTTCTATTTGTTTGCACATTCAGCGCTTTAGCAACATTGCACCAATATATTCAGCTTCGCTTACTATATTTTACGAACGCTCATCGCTGGAGTGCACACGCCAAGTTAGAATTGGTACATAAAGCGATATAATCACAAGCTTTTCGGGACCGCCTTCTATTTGTTCGGACATTCAGCGCTTTAGCAACATTGCACCAATATATTCAGCTTAGCTTACTATATTTTAGGAACGCTCATCGCTGGAGTCCACACACCAGGTGAAAATTGGTACATAAAGCGATATAATCACAAGCTTTTCGGGGCCGCCTTCTATTTGTTCGCACATTCAGCGCTTTAGCAACATTGCACCAATATATTCAGCTTAGCTTACTATATTTTAGGAACGCTCATCGCTGGAGTCCACACGCCAGGTTAAAATTGGTACATAAAGCGATATAATCACAAGCTTTTCGGGACCGCCTTCTATTTGTTCGCACATTCAGCGCTTTAGCAACATTGCACCAATATATTCAGCTTAGCTTACTATATTTTAGGAACGCTCATCGCTGGAGTCCACACGCCAGGTTAAAATTGGTACATAAAGCGATATAATCACAAGCTTTTCGGGGCCGCCTTCTATTTGTTCGCACATTCAGCGCTTTAGCAACATTGCACCAATATATTCAGCTTAGCTTACTATATTTTAGGAACGCTCATCGCTGGAGTCCACACGCCAGGTTAAAATTGGTACATAAAGCGATATAATCACAAGCTTTTCGGGGCCGCCTTCTATTTGTTCGCACATTCAGCGCTTTAGCAACATTTCACCAATATATTCAGCTTAGCTTACTATATTTTAGGAACGCTCATCGCTGGAGTCCACACGCCAGGTTAAAATTGGTACATAAAGCGATTCCCCAGATAGCTGCTCCCGCAATCAAAAGAAAACAACTGAATGTTCGCTTTTCCAAAAAACATACCCCAATTCCTGTGTTTGTCGTTTGGTTTAATTGGTATATATGCCCACCTTGTGGTGTAATTGCTATATCATATTGATATTAGCCTTGTGCAAATCTTGCTCCGGAGACGTAGTTGTAGGCTACAATTGGAAAGAACGATACCAAAAATTTTATTTTACGATAGTAGTACTTCATAGAGTTATACATAGGAATATTCAGCAGTGTCCCAGTGCTGCCGGAAGCACAACTGCTATGACTATTTTTACATAAAATAAAACCAGAACTTGACAAAAAATTATGAATTTATTTTCATTAGGGCTTCTCAATGTGTAAGCAAGTTTATATAAATATAACTAGTTTACTCGTTCAAAAACCCTAAGGCAATTACATTAATAATTTATTTTTTTAATATATATATGTCAACATGTTGAAAATGTGGTGGAACTCCAAGTTTAAAACCAGATAAGGTAAAATATTGGTCCAGGTTTTGAACATAACCCGTTTAGTTATTATATAGTGTTTCACAATTATTGTTATAAGATCGCGTCGACTGAAAAGATGATCGAACTAAAAAGAAATAACTAGTGTTTCTGATCGTCACCACACAAGAAAATCTGTTGGATTGTTATATTTTAAAAATCTGATGTATAATTTTACTCATATATTTCAATGTTTATACCGACAGAGTGATTTTTACCTAGTTATAATATCTTATGCAGCCATAGAAAAATAATTCGAACGCATAAGCATCGAAACTAATTCTGAATCTATTCACATCGAATCGTTAAAACGATTTTAAACAGCTATCAATCGCGTAGAATTTACTTCACAAATCTTACCGAACTGACCCTTAAATAAATTGAAAAATGGGAAACAATTTAGGTTAACCATAAATATGGTTTATTTTATTGCTATCGTTTCCTAAAATCATTTGTAGCCGTGTTGTTTCTTGTTCATGGCGCTTTGCCCTTGTTCAATTCACTCATGACAAGACAAAGGATAGCCCGAAATTCTGGCTGCATGATTGTAAGGTATTGTACAGCAGTGTCACTCTCGACACAGTGCCTTATTGCAATAACCATAAATCCACGGCTAATTTCATATCTTAATGTATATGAATAGTCGAAGCAGTTGGCAAGTTTGGACCAAATTCCGAATACAATGTACACTCGCAGGTATGTGCTTCAAGTTAGCGATGAATTCCAACTTGAATCAGCGACAATAATTGAAACTAAAGATCGTTTTCAGTTTATCTAATATGTCACATGAACTGAGCAGTACAAGCTGTACCGTGCTGTAACAACAGACTGGTACCTAATTTTAGTACACCGATGCCCTGGCACGATGTATAATATAAAAAGCCAAAAAAATTAAAAAACAAATCTAGAAGGATAAATCTCCTGGAATTTCTCGCCTTATAACAGTGGGGGTGAATTTTGACATGACTACCATATGACAAAAATTTAAGGTTTAATCATAAGCTCACGCTAAGCTTAGGTTTGGCCTAAGGCTTAGGCTCAAGCCTAGGCTAAAGCTTTGAGAAACAAAACATTATACGATCGATCGTTCGAGGGGAAAAATGGCATGTTACACTAAGGAGTTGGAGGGAACTTGACAAGATCCAAACTAATTGACAATACAAATGTAGAAAGTAATATGACATCTGTCCAAACATGGCCACATAGGTGATCAACATTACGGCTCGATTTTAATTAGCCTGACCAAAACTTGTAGTAATATCCATAACTGAGCAGTCCAATAGTCAGCCCATCAGACGTATTTCCTGGTTGGACCCATCTGGGGTTTTAAACCAGTCAAAATGGCAACAAGGAAGCTGCAATAATGACAAAGACGCAAAACGGAAGCTCATCATATAAAAAACGCAGATATATATTGAGAAAACATTTATATTCACCACTCCAAACAGTCTTTGCAAGAACCTCATTTGGATGAATAAAGTATTGTTTGTATTACAACATGGAAAATGAAACTTAATACTACGAGCATGCTATTTTTCATCTTTTACGCTGCATCAAAGATGTGGGACTTTGAAAATATGTCACCGTTTATGGCAGGATGATATAGAGTTCTTTGTTTGTGTTGCTATGAAAATGGAAACAGATTCAGGTAACATTGAGAAGACATTGGTGAAAACTGAACTATGTAAGAACGTCGATTCTATACAAAGTACAACTTGCACCGTTTACTATGAAAGAATCAAGACTACGGAATGTTTAGCTGAGGAAGTATTTGGGAACGATTTTGTAACTGAAGAAGGATTGCTCAGATAATAACACGTAGTAAAGACTTGTATATATATCTTTTGAGAAGCTAAAATTATTATATGGGGAAGGGGAGAGTAAAGGGAATGTCACTCCAGCCTGATATCTAGGCACGTGTCCTCCAGTCTCCTTATTCAAGTGTCTCTGTAGCTTAGACTGTCATGATTTTTATCTATTACGTTTGACATTCGCATCTCCTGGAGTCATCGAACTTGACTTGAACTTTAAAATTACTAGTTTAAATTATAAGAGCTCGTATTTAGTATTTGAAATATTACCTTTAACCCTCTCGTTCCTATATTGACACAGTCGGCACATTGTACAATGCGTGGCGATTTGATTGCCCAGTTTGTCCTTCAGCGTGCGTTTGTTTGCACGTGCGGTGCTATTCGTTCGCTTTGCGAGGTTCTTTAAGGAACCGAGCAACAGCTCCTATATAGCGTCGTGGCTAGAGTACAAAAATTGGCACCCGTGAGACTCAATTTCAATCCGCGGTTTGCGCCAAAGTATTCTGTAGATTGTATTATTCTCGCGATTGTGTGATATAATATGCTCAAAATTCGTTTTGGTTTAAAAAGGAAATGGTTAAAAACTTAAAAACATATGATGCGTCACTAATCACCGTTTTTGAGAAATTTTGTTTTAAATGTCATTATTCTAAAACAGAAATGATAAGTTTTCAAGCACAATAATGCGTCATTGCTTAATTATAAATCAGCGGTGATAGAACTTCTGAGAACGTCAGTTTTATAGCCCCAACCATAATTAGTGTGAAAGCAACATTAGCACATTAATATTTAATGCACGAAAGCTAGTACGAATGTGTAATGTGACAGTATGTTAGCTGAAATGAAACGCTGGCCTAGTAAATCTTATAGCGTTCCCATATCGTTTCGATCTACTAACGATTTCAGAATGTTAATGAAAATATAAACAACGACTACTACAGGTAAACGAATGGTTTTAGAAGAATTGTGCGTTTTTTTACTCATATATATGTCATAAAGTTCGACAAAACGTATATTTGATACATATACATCAATCGCATATACATTGATATATTTTTAAATATAATTTGTATAATCATGTTAATATTTAATATATATTATTTCATCGACAGATATATAACGTTATAAATGTATTATTATCACCCTAGGTACATACAGACACTAATGGCGTGTTCACACGCTCAAACTTTTTGCTTAAATTTTGAGCTCAAAATTTGATCAAAATTTGTCGGCGATTTTTGAATGAAAATTGCGATATTTCAAAATTTAAGATCAAAATTTAAGCTCATACTTTTTCAGGTAATACTTCTCGTCCATGATTGGCTACAGGAATATTCATGAAATGTTTGAACTGTGTTCATAGATTCAAATTTGCAAAAAATACAAAAAAGATGCTTTCAAATTTTGATCAAAATTTGATCAAAGTTTGAGCTCAAATTTTGATCAAAATTTGAACAAAAAGTTTGAGCGTGTGAACACGCCTTAAAATTCAATGATAAAAGTATGATCCTTTTTCAGTTTTACAGCAGAAGGTAACGTGGTCTTGATAGCTGTACCAATTATGTCCTGGAAAAGACTAATGACAACGATCCACTACTCGCGGAAAATAGTTACCAAACAACAGAAATTTAGCAAAATGTCATTTGTCAATATTATTGAATAAACTTATTCAGTTTTCACAGTAAGATAAATGCGTAGCTGCGATATAAAATGCTAAAGCTCAATTTCTATTGCAACATCTATAATTCAAGATGGCATTGAATGAAGTTAATATAAATTTACCGTTGGATGCGGTCGTAGCACGACACGTTCAGGTAAAATCATTTACATCCTTCTATTTCCATGCAAGCGATACACAGTTTCCACTGTCCGGGCCAAAATTACTTCGGATTATGGTGTTGCCATCTATAATCTTGTAAAGGCGAAATTTAGTAGCTCAAGCCTTTTATCGCGTAGATGGTATAAATGAATATATACTTGTAGTGATATAAACTGCGTAACGATGTCATGACGCAATAATAATGTCAAAACCATATATTTTTATGTCCAACACCGTGCATATAATGTTGTTTCCGCTTACAATTTGGGATTGGTTGCACAATTTAGTGGAAATTTTGTTAGACCATGGTCCATGTACATAAAAGGAACAGAATATAGAAATGTCACCATAACACACTCTCATGAAACAAACTATAACTTGGAATTTGATCAATTTTATATTAATTTTGCTGTTATAAACTGTTAATTTGGAATGGCTGGTTTAATTTAGGATACACAGGATTTACCGTACATATGCGCTATGGTGGCATACGTAGGCCGTTGATTTTGTGAAGGTTTCAATCTTTATTAAGCAAATATCGGGTAAAAACTGCTTTTCTAAAGCAAAAACTACCCTTGTTCTGTCTGTTATCTCGTTTAATGAATCGATCTATTTGACGCAAATTTTCATAGGGCTACTCATTGAATCCAGCCCAATTTGCTTAAAACACGTGGCATAAGGTTTTTAAAGTTGCTGTATTGCTATTTATTTGTATATTTGCAATATTAATCGCCTTAATGTCATTTTAAATACAAGGATCACAGGCTTATAAAAAATTAGGTGAGGTTGATAACCCAACGGACTGAGCGCAGAATCTCGTGCATATTGAAAAATAAATTATATAATTTTTATATAAGGTATAAACAACACATATATTGTATGTAATAACATAATTTACGTATTATATGTCATTTACATAGCCATATTTATATGCAGCATACATAATTTTTATATTATATATATATATATTATAGTAGTGATCGTACTGAATCAAAATTTTATTAGAATTTCCACCCTATCGGGGTTAAAATTTAACGGGATCAGACACCGGGATACCGCTAGGGATATTAGCTGGCTGACTGCGCCGAAACCTTTCAAAAGATCTTGATAATTCTTATTGGACCACTTCATGTGCTTATTTATACCAAGAGTGCATTAGGGAAGAGTATGACACTTCCCTGCACTCACATATAAACCCGTGTTCTATGTTGATCCTAATGCACTATTGTTTATACCAAGTGCAGTTGAATAAATTTTTTCAAAATAGGCAATTTCAGTAGCTTTTGCACTTATTAACTTCTGAACAATGTTTATACAAGCGTAGGTGTATACTAATTTCTCTGCAACTAACTAGTCCCGTAACAGGCGGTCTGCAACTAACTAGTCCCGTAACAGGCGGTTTACAGCAGACAACAGTGGCGCTGCAGTAGCTTTGCATACGATGAAGGATAATCTTAGTCATAATGCAACAAGTTTAAGATCCGCAGGTATAATGAAATAAATACTTAACATCTGTGTTAAAAGCACAGTCATAGGTTGTTTGTCGTAATCTTAGTGTGCTATGAAAAAGAACATAAGTGTAATCGTTAACAGTATTCGATTTATTCAATTTTCGTAATTAATAATGCGCTGGTCCTGAACTGAGGACAATTCACTTCAAACTAATAATTGACCGGACCAGTATGATCTCGCGATCAAGATGCATTACTGGCTAAGCCACGAGGATTACTCAGCATTGCGACATTTTGGTATCAAAAAATTAGCTTTGCAACGCGGACCTACCTCAAGATAAAAAAGTCGGGATACACCGAGATCCGAGTCTCTCAAAATCAAAACAAATTGCATCGGTTCAGGGATTAGGATCGGGATCAAAATAATTAGGTCCCGATGGGTCGGGTGGAGAAATTCCATACGATACCGTGTGTATAGAATATATGAATGAGCTTGCGTATGTATGTTTGATAATTGCACAATGACAATTTAGATCAATTTACTTTTCAATAGTAAAAGACTTGTAATGGGCACGATTTATTATTGAGTATAATGTATTGTTGCACATTTATATGTTTCATAGATCAAAATTGTGTGCTTTTTAGTTTCAGGAAGGTTTCACTAAGGCGTGATCATTTTTTGCCAAATATGCGTTATAAAAATATTAATGGGCTAATTTAATATTTTCAAATGTGAGCAGCAGCGTTGTTCGTCGCATTGCCAGTATTTGAAAATATCGTGGGCTCCAACACACTAATGATAAAATACAGTAGCTTCGTGGAGTGCCCTACGCTATTAGGTTTTGCTATATGGTAGCGATGGTGGTTATGGCATTTACCTAGATTACCGCACAGTCTCCGCTTTAGGGCGATAAATGTTTCACATGCTGACACATTTTTTGGTGGTCACAACTATTTTTTTCTTTAACTAAAGCATATTTTACGAACACCAATCTTAAATTGATTACCCCTCACCGCATGTTTTCGCTTTATGATTTAGTCGTTTCCCAAGTGCCGAAACTCAAGAATGATCATTAGCCAGAAACGTCAAGTTTCATGCCGCAGTTAAAATA
The DNA here is from genome assembly GCA_030248225.1 of Trileptium ribeirensis. Lineage (NCBI taxonomy): Eukaryota > Metazoa > Nematoda > Enoplea > Enoplida > Thoracostomopsidae > Trileptium > Trileptium ribeirensis. Next base: position 40,455 of record JASANE010015140.1, read on the forward strand.
TAACATCTCAAAGTCATGACCTCGAATGTTCTTTGAGGCAATTTTTTCAATTTCAACAAAAAAATATGCTGTATAGCTTTTACAGACAATTTAGCAAATAACGAAGACCTCGGAAATTAAATTTATTTAGCATCTTTTGCAAGCGTTTGAAGTTCTGACCAGAGATAAATAGATAAAAAATTGATTTCACTTTTTGTATATAAAAATTTCATCAATTTATATATTCACCTCCGAACAGTTTTTAAACAAGCAACTCCTATAGGTCCACGTTCAATAAATTTAGTTGTTTATAAAAGGCAAAATATCAGACAAACGAAATTTTGAACTTTGGAATAGTGAAAATAATGAAAATAGCACTATGAAATTTTTAGTTATACATGTCACTCACTTATCTTATAAAACTATAAAACCTACAAGTGGTAAGTACAACATTGCACTTATATACGTTGATGACTTTTAGCGTTGCAGCCTGCTATTGCTTCCAACAGCCTGGTACTATTTGTGATGTTATCCCTTGAAACCAAATGTATACTTTTTCTAAATTTTAAGATTCGATATTTTTGCCACACGAAACGGTGATGAAACCACAAAAGATTGGAATTGTTGCTTTGGAAATTACATTGGGTATGGAGGATTTAAGTTTTACCAAAATTCTATCTTGTCATCTGAAAAGTTCTAAAAAACATATATTTAGCTATTACTATTGTAGATTATCTCACAAACTGAATCAGGATCGCGAATAAATTCAATAGCACGGATACGTTCATCCCTCATGGCACATTGTTTATTTCATTATAGCTTTCAACGATGTATGACGAATATAATATTGTTTCAGGTGTTAAATATTTTTCTGCCAGAACCAAACATGGTCTACTGAGATAAGTTGTTTATTTGTCAAGTCTGTTGCCAATCTGATAATTTTTAAGCAACGATAGCACAAAACTTTGTTCAGGCGTTCCGCATCGTTACGTCGCTTATCAAAACCATTAAACGACATTCTAAAGCAATGCTCCGAGATTCGGGAACTGTGATGGCAGATTTATATATTGCTATAGAACTGAGTAACGAAAAAATCTCAGAATCTGCAGGAAAAACAGCAACACCTTGAATTAGCATATTTATAGGTTTAGAGTTTCTTTCGATCACTGAAGTGAAACTATCCTGCTGCTCAGAAGTTTTTTTATAAGTATCACTGGCACAAAATGTTGTTTCATATGATCATGTGATTTGAGAGTAAGCTGGTTTCAACCGTCTCGAACTTTATTATCTTGGTAGCTTTACCGGTCTACATTTGTGCCATCTCCTGAAGACTGCGATACTGTTTTGCTTACCATTGTTGAAGGCCTGGGTACGTCGTGGTCATTTAATGCTTTACCCCATAGCGTAGCGATGGGTGACAGGATGCATGCATCCCCATTGTGTGTTCGTGGCATACCACCGCCGTGACTATTTCTAGTTCATGAACGCGCCTTGGGCTAAATTACGTACGAATAGAATCGGAAATTTGCCAATTTCCCAGGTATGGATATAAGACAAAAGGGTGGCTTTGTGTGCTGTCACTGCTTTTAAAGATCATGAACTGGACTAGGCACAGAAACAATCCAGATATACTCCCATAAAACATGCGCATCATATTAGGTCACAATTGTCCACAGATAAAGTTGCATAAGAGGTGCGCCCCCATTGAAAAATGCCGCATCCGCAACGGACATGACTTTCTCCCCGTGCGAGATGATGGATATTGTTTACTACAAACGATATATATACTACATATATGTTCCCGAAAAGCAGACTTACACGACCCTAAATTCTTGGACTATTAATGTCAAATACCTTCATAGTAATAGTCCACCTTGTTGGAAAATAAATGCCCATGAACAACTCAAGTCATATCCCATAATATGTTATTATATTTAAATACAATACTATGACGAGGATAGTCAAATCCCCAAGAACGTGTATACTCAAGTTGTAGAATTTAGCAAGTTGCTCACAAATATAGAGGGTTTAGTAGCTTTGGCGTATGAAAGAAAATAGGCAGTGTATGTGGTAAAAACCGAACAGTTGATGATAAGCCACACTTATCTGCGATAATGTAAGTCATGATTTTACGGGATACTGAAGCCTGCCAAACTAGCCAAAGACAATAATGTTGCACCCGCTTTCAGTGGAACAACGAATAGTGTCTTCGTTTTGTGCACACAGCATCAGCAAAGCCTCATGGTAGTATACAACCTTCATCTTGTTGTAGACAGAAAATCGTTTAATCTGGGTATATTTCTTGCACGGCTATAACAATCTTTATCAGCTTTGTTGTCCTATATTATACTGTTCAATTACAAATCTTTCGAAAACCAAAATGCCTTTTCGTCACCGATATTAACCGATGAACGTAGTGGCGTTGCATCAAAGCTTTTAAACCTAGCATTGCATTGGAGTTCGAATCCAGTGGTGACGCTAATCTCCTTGGGCAAGGGACTCAGCCACAATTGCTTCGCAGTACGTATGCGTTAAACAGGTACTAGACTTTGGTCTAGGCGGATAAGATGATGGGTGGTGTAATGGGCAATCATCACGGCCAGCCTCCACACAATGCTTCGGCATAACAACCCGGATTGTCACCTAGTGCCAATTGCATCTTTATCTTTTAGCATTGCAGGGACTGCAACAATAAGAAGATATAGGAAAACATCGATATAAAGAGATACTAGATAACTTGAAATTATAGACTTGCTGATTGATGATCATTCACAAAATATAAAATCGGAAGCGCAATAGTACGAAATAGTAGGAAACATGTGGGGGTCATTTTCGTATTTTTGAGACTGTTAAAAATAAAATGATATGGAACTTCTTCCCACAATTAACAAAATTCGACGAAACTGTTTTAAACAATTTGTGTCATTTGTTCGGCATAGAAATGATTACATATATATGCTATACTCGGGGACACGTAAACTTGTCTTGAAATGTGTAAAGGAATGTCATTTTAAAATTAACGAATAATATATGATCAGCTACAATATTCCACATTATTCATGTTAAAACACACCTACATTATGATATCATTCACTTTATATCTTTACCGAAATCTATTTCAACTTCATACTGGAAGACCAACTGTGTAAATCTGTTATAGAAACCACCTGAAAAAATGTGGCTTTCAAACACCGTCGCTCTCAAAGACTACACGCTTCCTGATACATACTTCCTGATCTTGGTTGATTTGAAAACTATTCTATCACAATCGCATTGCCTGCTACAAACAACACTACAAACAGCCGTCGAAACGCATATACTAATAAGATATTGATATTCGCGGTAAAAGAAGATAACCAAAAATCCCAGACCGTCATGATGATTGCAAGACTAGATAGACGAGATTTGGGTTCAATATCGAAAGGCCTTTCGTTGCCGATTGCAATGGCTCTCCTCGGCCGCTCTAATATTATTAGTGGTCGTGTTGTCGAATAAAAACACACACACATATATATAGAAAATACAAAGTCATATGACATAAAAAACAGAACACAACAAAACCCAACACAACGCAAATATTATCAAAATACCTCGGTCAAAATAATTTCATTATTTCAGATACATATGTACATTATATGCATACATATATATGTGAATATATATCTGTATATATAGTTCAACAAACCATAATCCAGGCTCTTTCTTGGTCAGGACCGAAGAGAAACCATCATATTCTAATAAAACAAGCTGGTCGACTCCATAGCAAGCTTCTATCTAGGTCCTAAGTCTCCTCAAGTTGAACGCCAGCTTGCTTGCCTGCTGCAGGATAGAATATGGCTGTTCTTGTTGTTATTGCTGTCATTTAGTGACACGAACAAGACCATCGACTATGCCTAGCTTTACTCTTCGGTTGCCGCAAAGTGTCATTTTTTATTATCGCATGGCATATATTAAATGACCGCCAGCAACATGGCAATTTGTAACGTTGGCTGGTTGGCGTGCTGGAATGCCTTTCGTGGGGGTTCTGCAATTTTTTTAGCTTTTTAGAATTTGTATACACGTATTTTTTTACGAGTAATATTAATATAAATGTCATAAAATTAATAAACGCTGCCTTGTGCTACATTCATACTTTTTAAGGCACAAAGTCACGCACACACTGTAATTGGTTCGAAGTTTGAACCATTTTTGGATTACACAATATGGCAATTTGGTTTCGGTTCTGTAAAATATTGAAAGGGCATCGGAACTTAAATTATAAAAAAAATTTTATAACCATTGGACTACAGTATTGAATAAATATATCATTATTAAATTTGGCGGTTTCGCTGGTATCGTCGCTTTCTGCTTCGTAGAAATAAAATGGTTATAGCGGAATAATTCGGAATACTAGCCAAGCCAACATTGTTCAGTGTGAAAAGCCAAATGATTAGCTAAAGTAGGCGTGGTCGAATTTGTAAATTACAGCTGAAAAATACATTGTTGAATCACCACTGTCGCACAGAAATGATCGTTCATAAGGTGCTTAATTTACATTCTTTTAGTCTTCTAGTCTTCCGTCAAATTGTCAACTATATATCGTCTTAAGTTTTTTTATTTTATTGCATAATTGGTCATATGAAAATATTTTAGTAGCTTTTCAGTAGACTACACTCATTCGAAACTGGAGCACAGCGAATGATTCAAGTTCTTGTGATAATTTGAGTTATATTACGTAGTAATAACAGTAGCTTTGACTTTAGTCTCAAAACTAATTATCACCCTTCTTCATTTAAAAACTTGCGCTCGGATAGATTTCAACAAGCAACATACGCAGCACACATTTGTGACAAATCAAATAGACCAAGGCATTCCCACATGGCAGATTATTACAGCTGAAATTAGTTTTAGTTTTGGCTCAAAATAGTAGTTATTACGCCTTTGGTCCAGTATATAAGCACTTGAGACATTTATTTTCTTGGTACTTTATTTAAAAAAGTATTCTGCACATTTATCCAAAATTTGTATTCCTCTATTTATGATTTCACTTGTAGGACAAAAATCACCTAACTGAATGGGGAAAACATGCTGGTACTGTCAGTCCATATAATGCTTTTTGTGATCGGAAAGAGTTTGCTCAATCATTTCCATATACCAATGTGTTTAGTTTACCATAACCTAAAAACGATTGCAAGTTGATGTGTGTAGTTGATCTTAACTTGCTATAATGCAAGGTAGAAAACATACGCTTGAAATAATAATCTAGAAGAATGAAATCTATTTAGCTGAATCTTTAGCTTAAATAAGGTAAAAAAACCAAGAGTAATCAATGTGTTACATAGACCATTCACCAGGAATGCAGGAAATTATTGACATTTAATTTTCAGGTTGCTGAAATGACCCAGACAATAATTGGTTTTTTGATTTGCACATGATTTTTGGACCACATTTTACAAACAGAATTGTGAAAAAAAACTATTTTATAACGCATATTATTCTGAACTGGAGAGAGGCAAGCCATAATGTCTCACCTTAAGAAATTATGACAATTTGTTATTTTTGGACCGGCAAACAGGATTTTATGGTTTATTTCTTTCTTTTTCATCGAAATTGACAAAATCGGATATTTTCGCATTGGAATATGTAGTATTTGAACAATTACAAAATTTTACGTTAAACTGTTTAGTTTTTATTTTTAACCAATTAACTTCGTAGCCTCAAATTATGTCGACGTAGACTCTGAACTATTCTAGTTCTAGCAATAAAGTTTGTCGTATAGTGTGTCTGTGCACATGCGTTGTTATTCGCTCGCTTTGTGAAGTTCTTTAAGAAACCGCCTAGCAGCTCCCAGAGAGTTCAGTAGATTACGTACGTCGTTTCTAATAGTACAAGGTTCCACTCCTGGCATCGGTAGGCGTTTGTCAAGCATTGCACGATATTTAGACGATAAAGGAATTAAGAGATAATGAAGTTTTCAATGTGTGGAGACTGGGTGGTAAATCGAGGCGACTGACTTTCATTTTTTCTATTTTTGACATAGCACACAGTTTAATGTTAAAGGCCATAAACAGCTGCCACTATGTGATATATCAGTGAGACTGGCTAAGCAGCCCATGATTACAGATTACACAGTAGCAAAAGCTACCCAGACACGTCACATAACGGTTTAACCAAGTATAAGAACGACCCATTTGCATGAGGTCAGAATACAGCAAGCGATCTATTCTTATAGAAAATAAATTTTAGTAGCGCCCGTCTTGCCTTACCAATCTGCAACTGAAATACAACCAAAATACAAATTACACAATAGGCACACTTTCGGGCAACCGAATTTGTTATGCTGTACCGTTGGAAACGCTTTAAATGTGCCTGAAGTGAAACTAAGGTTTAACGGTTTTACTCAACTATCCGTGACTCAACACCTCACAACAAGCATACAATCTCTAGAACTCATAAAAACCAGAACAGTAGTCGTAAAATTCTGAACCACATTTAATTATCGTGAAGGTTTTAGGACTGGTCTAAATATGTAGCTAACGATACAATTTTTGGCGTAAATATTTTGTATGTTATACAAAAAGAATAAAAGTTTGAACTACATTTAATAACGTGAAGGCTTTAAGACTCGTCTAAATATGTAGCTAACGATACAATTTTTGGCGTAAATATTTTGTATGTTATACAAAAAGAATAAAAGTTTGAACTACATTTAATAACGTGAAGGCTTTAAGACTCGTCTAAATATGTAGCTAACGATACAATTTTTGGCGTAAATATTTTGTATGTTATACAAAAAGAATAAAAGTTTGAACTACATTTAATAACGTGAAGGCTTTAAGACTCGTCTAAATATGTAGCTAACGATCCAACGTTCGGCGAAAATATTTTGTTTTTTATATAGAAAAAGTAAAACTCTGAACTACATATAACAACGTAAAGGTTATAGGACTAGTCTAAATGTTTAAATAACGACACCACTATTGTTGAAAATATTTTTTATTACACAGAAAATTAAAAGTTTGAACCACATTTAATAACGTGAAGGCTTTAGGACTCGTCTAAATATGTAGATAACGACCCAACTTTTAGCGAAAATATTTTCTTTGCTACAGAGAAAAAATAATTGTTTGAACTACATTTATTAACGTGAAGGTTTTATGACTCGTCTAAATATGTAGCTAACGATCCAACCGGCGGAAATATTTTCTTTGTTAGACAGAAAAAGTAAAACTTTGAGCTACATATAATAACGTGAAAGTTATAGGACTGGTCTAAATATTTAGATAACGACCCCACTTTTGGCGAAAATATTTTTTGTTATACAGAAAAACGGTTTAGCCAATATATAACTTGCCCGTACATCCATGGATTCATTTTATACATAAAATGTTATATACAGCATATAAAAATGCCCATGACGAGGGCCCACGTAAGAAAACAAAACGACATATATGTACAAATTGCATTTCACAAAATACCAATATGTATATACTAGGTCAAGTTGTAGAGTGCTAACACTAGTTGACAAAATTTGAATTCAAGAAGCAATTATTATTCAAACTTTAAACTACAAATATAAACAAACAAATTAACAAACGAACGACACGAGTACGTTTTAGTAATTTGATATCGAGTGTTAAATAAGATTTTTTCCTCATTTTAAACAACCAGCCAACCATCCAAGCGAACAAAAACAAACCGCGATACCACATGACCCAACGAAAATCAGTAATTATTGTTTCGCTTACAAACTACGCTGTTCCAGTTAGAGGTAACGGTATTAACATCGTTCCACTGAAAGCCATGGTAGACAATTATTATTTCAGTCGATATAAGTTTAGCAGCAGGACACATTTTGCATTTTTCACCGCTGATGGCTTGAAGATATATCAACAAATACCTCGTTTAAGCAAAAACGCTTGGGTTCCCCAAATGTTTTGGCCTATAGCTATGCACTTAATATTATGGTAGTCTGTTTTTAACTGAGATACACTATTTGGTTATACACAATTCCCAGATAGTTTGGCGATATCTTATTACTTCGAAATATACTTGGCTGGCCAGTTTGCCTGGCTTTAGTCAAAGACACGCTCAGGTTAATATTTTTTCTATTAGCAAGTTCTGTTTTGTGAACGCTACGCATTGGGAAAGCCGTTCGACAAACATCGTGGTGGGGTTTGCAAAACAAATTGATTTTTAGCTAAATAGATTTTGACATTTCGCGTGTAGATAATATATTTACGATGTTGGAAACCAATGGGTACCAGCCAGATATATTTCTGTTTTATTTAAATTGTGTTGTTAAATAGACTGTTGGGTGTAATGAGTGATACGGACGCTGAAACGGGACATAGGAAAATCTACAACTTGCAGGCTTTACAATCCGGGAACAGCGATAGCGGAAGACAAATTTCAAGCTCATGTATACTGTTCGATAATTTCGGATAAATTCACTACGGATGCCCCCTGCTCTGTTCTGAAATGGAAATGGTTCGTTATATATTCGCGATTTGGAAGCTAACAGAAAATATCAAATGAGCATAGCCATGGTTGTATTTACTGATTTATTACTAATCCTCGAGAAGAATTCCCGTTTATGCCTTAATCAATATTATCGGCAAGTTTTCAACTTGTGTGATTTTGAAAATAGTGTTTGCAAAATCGTAAAAATTAAACAAATCCAGTATGTTAGAACAAACTCTTAACCCTACAGGTGGTTACATCAGGACACTGTGTGATCCTAAGTTAATTCTGATTGACTGGCACCGGATAAGGCATAACTTTCTTCTGGCCGAATTTAATGAAACACGCAATTAAGTTTGTTTGTCTAATTAGGCGTTTCTGGTAATTCTTTTGCATTTCAATTAATCCTTGTATCGGGTGTGTGTATCTACGCCGGTAAAAGTTAATAGAGCATAACAATTAGCAAACTGTGATAAAATTGGAAACGTAGAAAACCAGCGAAGGAACAACACAGCCAACCTGTTGTAATTACCTCATCAGCCGTTATAATTAACGAGTCTGAAGGCCTTGTTCAAGTCTAATTACATATGTTTTGGTTCGCCTAAAACAAAGCGTGTAAATATGACCAGTGAGCATTGGTTTTAAGATAATGACTGGGTACTGAGCCGTAAACAAGAACATGAAAACAAACCTAAGCAACTATTTTGCTAGTATATAACAACATGTCTTGGCTAATGACACCGTAATGAAACGCTTGCATAATAACATTGACTACCGAATGTGATAAATATTGTATAAGAAAGTATATAATATTTGTATTATGCTCTGGTTCAATTTAGTTAATTAAGCTGCTGTTAATTATTTTTAATCCTTTTCTTCTTAAATATTAATGTGTATTTCGTTCAGTCTTGAATAATCGTTTGCCGCAGCATCGGATTGAGCCTGTATCGTAGGTCTTCGAGACTCCTAGACTAGCCATTACGCTTTTTAAGAACAGTTCCTCGGATAAGGAACTTGGCAAAGCGAGTTGGCAGCGCTGTACATACAAACACAGCATCAAAAAAGACGATTAGCATCTCGTTTCACAATGTACGCCGAGACAAATGTGTAATTTTGCGAACAAAATGGTTAAACATTATTATAAGATTACACGTTAATACAAATCTGATACGAAACCAGTTGAGCTGAAGTGAATAAGTGAAACGCATATAGCCTTTATCCTTTACATTGTGAGCCTAAACCTGATTCTACATCAGAGAGCTGCTGACTTGAAACCACTCATATTAAGTTAATTTGTAGAGGATATAACGCTAAGACTTAAGAAGGATGTTGGACGCGTTAAAGAAGATATAAAAACGACAAACCATGTTGACATTCCACTGTGTGTTCCATAGTTTAAACAAGTTGGAAGGAATGCCTTGATATAAAGCATGTATTTAAACAGGTGACATGAATCGATTATGTAAGGTGTTTTTATTTGATTTCCACGAACTAAAATGCCGCTTTTCGACCTAAAATGTGTAGTTAATCTTCACTGGTCTACGCAATCGCTTACTTTAAATTATTAAAGGCTCACTTCCGGCTATGTAATCCATTTTAGAGTCATGCGCTACACTCAGTGCATATTTGTTTAGCTATTAACAGTTTTGAAATATACCTTATTTTATCCAGATATTTTAGCAATACAGCTTAAAATAAGATTGAACGACAGCCAGTGAAAATTTAATACATGTGAATTCTGAATCAAATTTACGAGAGTAGCCGAGTCTTTTGCACAGCAATCATTTTTCTTCTTTATAACTATTTATGTTTTATGAACAAGTTCAAGAAACGGCCTTCGTGGTCATCATAATTCCTCTGCATTGATGGTAAGTTTGATTGATCAAACGGAAGCTGCGATAATCCAAAACTGTAAATGTTAATTTTCACAGCTATATTTGCCGGCTTAACCAATGTTGCCCGGAGCAATCATCGATCATATTGGAACACTGTTTAGTGTGGTTTATCATAAACGTTTGCTGGAGACTTTTTCCTTGCAAATAAAGTACCAATCAAAATGTGTCTTCGTTTGACGATGAAAATAAACCGCCCAACCAACCCTGCATGCCGACTTGTGCCTGAATCGAAATCAAATTTTAATAAACCCAAATCGGAGAAACTGGACCAGTTCGTTCGACATAGCGAAGCCAGCTATTCTCTTCAAAAAGAGCAGCTGTTAATTCATCGGTTCCACTCTAAACGAAAATTGGCGTAAAACTGGGCTTCTGGGGTCAAGACCCGCTACAAATTTGGTTGGGGGTCGGTGGTAAGCACGGAACCCACCAAAGCATTGCTAAAACGGTGCCCATACTCCCGCATTTTGCCGATATTCTAGGATTATCGCAGATTTGTGTTAGTTTTCACCAAAAAAATCATAAAGATGCTAAAAATAGTAAAATTTTGTGTGCGGGTGGACGGGACAGTTCCTAAATATGGCTTTAACGGATAAGGGGTCCAACCTACGCTAGGGTCAATCCCTACCCGGCCTATATACACCTATGCAACGTAGTCTAAGAAACCCGACTACGCCTCCACCCCTCCTCAAAAAAAATGTGGAGTTTACGCCTCAACTAACAAAGTGGCTGATGTGACTTTAAATTTTAGCAAATTAGTTACATCGACTAAATATTGTTGCTAAATATCGCATAAAAACTACGAGTCTAGTCGGCTGCGATTTAGATACGCTCAATTGCTCAACCGTAAATACCGTTTACCCCGCTACAGGGCAAGGTACAATGGCACTATAATATTTTGCTGTACATATATTTCAGTAAATGCTTTGTAGTGCGCGCCGGACGGTTTTTAATTTTACTAAAGCTTGCGTCACGCGAACACAGTGGGAGTAAGATCACATTAGGAACCGAAACAAAAATATAGACACCTTTCTTTATAGTGTGTATGCTACGTATTAGCCTGACAAAAATCATATGTGTCTAATGTCACATCCCACGATTTTGCGCTATGAAATGTACCGGATCATATCCAATTTTCCTTCCTCGAATATTCATATAATGTTTTGTGTCTCTAAAGCTACGTTTAAGGCTAAGCCTATGCGTAAGTCTACGCCTAAGCCTACGAGACACGATTAAACTTTTAATTTTTGTCCTGTGGTGCTCATCTCAAGTTTTCCCCACTCAGTTATAGGTGAAAGGAACTTGACATGACCCAATATGCCCATACTAAAATCCCAGCTTGCTACCATAAAGCCACATCAATATATGTTTATCACGTTATAAAAATCCACCATAACTTTACTGAGATTTTAACGTTCATATAAAATATGTCCTTATGCCATAGAATTAATTATGCCATCAACCAATAACTCGACCGTCAACACGATATCCGTAGGATTTCTACTTTTTGTAACATTTTGCTAATTTTGTTTACACAAAGATCAGAGCATTACAGGATGAGTTATGCGTCTTTACATGTAACAGTATTTAATTTAAGCATTCCAGGAGCTGAAAATTTTTGCCTCTTTAATTTCCTCGTGCGAATTGTTAAGCGTATTTTGGTTATAAATGTACTGTATGATATTAAATGCAATGTGAAAATCTGGGCAAAGTAGGACCTACAATTTTAAACAAATTTGGATGTAAAACATAAATTGCGCTTCATGATAAGAGCGTTTATTGGTGCGACGCTACTTCCAAATACAGCCGACATGCATTGTTTGAACTAAATCGGTTCAGCTACTTCCAAACTACAAGCGGTTGCATCAAAATACTGGCCGATCTTAGGATGAAACGCTAGGTATGTAATCTATTTTGTTAATTTATAGCAAAACATTAAAATTTTGATTTCTGATTTTGAACGATTTATAGTGAATTTTTAATGCAGTACTATACCTATCGCAATGTATATATGATTCCTAAATCATACCTACCGTTGACTATTGCAAAAAATAGCATACTGACATTTCCATTTTTGAGTGCAGGAATTGCAGGATTGAAACACACTTTTTGCGAGCTAAAGTTTGATATTACGTAGGCTAAACTTGACAATAAAAGTACTGATATGTTCAAGAACGCAAAAAAACTACGATTAGGTAAATTATGTGTTATTATTTTTGATATTTGACTATTAAAATCTTTTTCAAATTGCAAACATGATCGAGTAATAAAACAAAGCAACCTGATAAATAATACGTAACATTGAATAAAAGAATATTAAGCAGGGGTCTAAAATTAGCAGTTTTTAATAAACAAAGCCAAGATTACTTACCTCATTTTATTTCGTAGTACCTACGATGGTTATACAAAACTCTCCCCTATACAGATACATCTCGTATCCTCATCTTTTTAGTACAATGCGCTAGTTTTTTTACAAAACAATGGCGCAAATGTTTTTCGGTCTTTGTGTGGGGCGAAGGGGGTGGGACATATTTTTGAAATGCGAGAAATTAGCTGGAATGCGAAAATTGTTATCCGAATCATCAAATTTCCTTCTACAGCTAATCAAAATTTCTTGGAATGTCCGCCATGGTAGAAGAGATAATGTGGAATACTATAGTGACAAATATATAAGTGGTATAGTAAGGAATGATAGGATATATTAGGGTGATAAAAAGCAAAAATTGATTATAGTTAACCCGGAATTTTGACAATAGGATTCTTATACAAAACGTCAACAAGTGATGAAATCCCAACTACCGTCGCACGAGTAAAACGTACTGCATAATACCTAATTAACCACGAAATGATATGGTTAACGCCATGGAACAGCCGGTATTCCGGAACACAAATGGATATATTTATACCAATGTTCTTGGTGCTAAGGCTTCAATAAAATTTCCGAGTTTTTTAGGTATATATCTTTACAAAAATACTTAACTTTATAAAACATTTTATGCGTGATTCCAACAACTGGGACCAATTGCATTTTGATTTCTTTGTGACCGAAGGTTATCTTCAGCAGCCACAAAGGTTATTTTCGTGTAACTATTTAAATACTTGAAAATAGCACACATATTTCTCAACATACCGTCTCATGATCGAATGATTGGCTTGCACAAAATAATGTCAAAATTATCCGGATGTTGCCAGTCATGGGCTCGAAAAAATTAACAGCAAGCACCTTTGAACCTACTGATTAGTTCATTTGTACGTAATTTACAGTATAATAAATGTTGAAAATATAATCTTAGTTGCTGAAGCTTAACTTACTAATGATATTCGTTAAAGAATAACAAATGATAGGTCAGTACTTCACACCATGTCGGGTTCTATTTACAAACATTAAGACAGGTTCAGTATGTCAACAATGTTACTCCTGGAATCTTTGACTAAAGCTCGAATTTTAGAGCTAAGTAGTGTTCTGCAAGCTAACTATTTTAGCGAAGGGCACTAGAGGTATCAGATAACCTTAAGGTAACATAAAGATAAATTTAATATCAACTCTGTGGTAAACGATAATGTGTCACTAGAATGAAACTGAAATTTGAAATAATTTTGCCACAAAATTATAAAACGGGTCCACTGCAAAAAGATATTAAAAACACTAGACAACGTCCTCAGGCATTTTATGATATCACAAATTAGAGATTTCACTTAACTGCTATTTCGTACAAGTGATACAGAAATTCTTTAATTGAATTGATAACATATTCCATTTTATTGATGATTCTGAGGCTATCGTTCACGAACGGAAGCCCATGTAGCCTAATGTATGATCGTGTACACGCAGAACCTAAGTAGCACTGCACTAAAAGTTATTTCAATACAATTGGTCCGTCCATTCCAGACGTACTCATGTTGCAAATAATATCATAAAGTTTACCTAACATAAAATGGCTAAAAAGATGATTTAACAGAAGAAATAAACGTGGACTAGACCTATAGTTACATGGACTAGCAAGAATACATCAAGAGAGACACTTTGAGTCGTCAGTGAAGCCGATTCAACCATCCTTTGCTGAGTTATGACGATTAAAAGCTACATCGTCAATTATTTGCACTAGCTATATAATCTTGATTAAATGATGCAAGGCCCTACCACCTATGGTAGTTGGCAATACCGAGCGTTCTTGATTCCAGATTACGAATTCTTTCGCGAGATTCAGTCATTCCGTCCCCCTGGTATTTGCGCCTTCGGTATAAAAGGGTTACCGCTGACTTGATACAACTTCAAAGTGTATTATGAGGTGATCAAATTGTGATACGTATAATTTGGTTAGTATGCCCAAGAAATCCTCGGCGACAGCGTTATTTGAGTATATCATTTTGGAAATGTCACATTGTCTTTATATATAATTCTAGCTAGCTCCATACTAACCGCATCAAACATACCGGTATTATTCACTGCTATCGCATTTAGTCAAGGCTACTAACATACTTTTATCATGGCGGTTCAATACTTCGGTAACAATGTAACATCTTTAAATCGTAAACATAATAGTCTTGCTTCAAAGTGCTATAACAACTGACCCTTAGGAAATATAAATTATGTAAATAGCATACCTGGTACAAGATAGTTTGTATGTAAAAATGATTTACAACCAGAACGCATTTTTCATCTGTTAGTTTTCATCGATGGATCTATTTTTGTATTGACGAAAGTAAAGAGGACGGAATTTGGAATTTCGCTATCTGAGATGCTTCGTATATTCTTCTTCTTTATGCGGCGTTCATGTTATAATGTCCTCAACGTTTGCAACCTATGTAATCTATAAAGTGTCCGGCACACCCTCGACAACAGCGTGTCCTAGAACCCACCTTATATTTCGTAAAACTTTTCAAGAGTAGTAGCTAGGAGTGCTGTCATTTTCCAACAGTATCCAGGACATCGTGTCTTATTTATAGTTTGATTTAAGATATGCGGCATACCATCTTGTCGCCCGGCATATTTTATATTTACAAATATCGAAATTTACAAACTAACGAAATGATTAGTGAATATATAATACTGCGCATTAGTTATATACAGATAGTGTGCGTTTACTGTTACTTCGCGAAAAACTGGTAGCCAAGGGTGTGTACGATATCGTAAAAATGTGGGTGTATAGTATACCTTCAGGAATTGGTTTACGACATGGGAGACACTCTGACTATTTATACGGTAGGGTCGTGGTTACAACAGGACAAAATTTCCAAACAGTGGGGACATTATAACGTGAATGCCTCATTGCATTTCATTATTTATCTAAAAGAACTGATGTATGCCACTTACCTTATCATTAACACCAGTCGCACCGCACGTTCGATACGTTTCACGTTCTCCGTCGACACCCACTGACAGGGTTTTACAAACCGGTTTCAACTCATCACCGCCACCATCTTTAGCTTCCAATTTGACTGCTTCGCACGTCATCGTACTGTTATCGCAATCTTTAATATCGACTTTCAGCTTTAATTTAGCGTACTCTTTTAGCTTCGTTTCATGGCTATCGCTGAATCGTTTTATATCGCTGATTCCAGTATTGTTGCAACTGCATTTGACTGCTGATGACAACGGACCAGGCGCACAAATTAGAAGGCAGTAGGAGTAAGTTAGTAAAATTAGCCCAAACGATTTTCGCTGCTGCGACAGCAGCAATACGCTTCTTGATATATCAAGAATCGAATACATTCTATTATGCAGATGTTATTTGAACTTCTTGCTATTATAGTTATTTTAATTAAAAATTACTGTATTACAGTTGTTACAAAAATAAAAGAGTGTGTTAGTTTGCTTGCAGTATTAAAAAGTTACTTAAAACTTAATAATGTTACTATTATCTTAAAATTAAAATAATGCAGTCTAGCTAAATGATAACAATATTACAGTTAAACATCACTAACATAAGCTTATAAGTTCATTAGTGTATGTACTGATTGTGTTAAATTTCCAAATTTTACCAAAAATCATAAAATTTATAGAAAAAGTTGAAAGATTTTGCACCGCGTGTTTATAGAATAACAAAACACCATCCAAACGTTACCAAAAATCATAAAATTTAACGAAAATTTTGCAAGATTATTTAATCTTTCAATACAATTTATTTGAGATTATGCACAAGACTGTGTCCTGATGTTGATGTTTCTTAAATACTATATATTAGTTTTATATTATGTTTAGCTATATTTTCACTAATTGAATAGTTATTATGTTTCCACATGACTACAACAAGTTTCTCTTAAACAAATAGCGATGTTAAACGTTTACAAAATAGTAATTCAACTTCACCGTTTAAACTTTCAGTAAATAATTACCTAAAGCTAAATGGTAAAATTCAATTACGATACCAAACACTACTACATGCCTAAAATCCATGCAGTGCGTAAAAATCATGTAAACCATAAATATTACAAAGCATTGCGAGATCCTTCTCAGAAGCACTAATATGCTTGTGCTCCGTACTACTTGCTGTGAAAGTTTGAGATTCAAAGCCGTCTAGACGAATTTGAATTATCAGCTTTGAGATTTGTTGGACTTGTGATGAGCCGAGCATTTTCATATTGTGTATCACAGATTTAAAATCTAAATATCTTGAGCAGGCTCTGTAACGCTTGTACACCTATTGTGATGAGTCGTTGTAGGCATATTAACGCTTAGCATTAACACTGCTTATCGAACAGCAGTATTAATATGAAGTAGCGGTTCGGTCAGCGGATTCCCAACCGTAGGGAAAATTGGACTTTAATATAATTTGAAAAAGAGAGATAAAAGCAAAACCGAAAGCTAAATATTTTTGTTTCTAATCTATATATAAAGTAATTTGGGACAATCAATATACTATATATATATTAGCTGGAAACGTCCAAACCCCAGTTCTCAAACGGACCAGGAGCAAGTGTTCGAGCCATGATCCTAAACGAATGCTTAACGTTAATACGTGTCTGGAATAGTAGAACAGTTGCTATTCCCATAATTATTAGTCACTGTCACCAAGCATAGAACTTTGAATGGCGCCACTCTGGCTGGATTCACATAAACAATATACTTTACACAAATAAATTATATTATCGCGATACAACAAATTACATTACATGAAAATGGTGTTCAACATCGTGACAGTGTTAGAAACAGTATAATCTACAATGTAGTGCAACAGCCGCAACGGTCGTTTTATTCCTGCTTCCACCGGAAGTATAGCATCCCGCACGGGTTATTTAGGTGAACTCTGTTGCTACATTATCACGATTAATGAAAATAGAGTCCAGCTGAGGAGTGTAAGCTATATACAGGCTATTCCGTCCTCGATATATTAAGTGTAACCCTAAGACTTAGTATAAGCTAATGCCTCTATATGACCCTATACTAAGTCTAAGACTAATGTGGCGTTCACGTTATAATGTCCCCAACGTTTGGAACTTATGTACACCACACAGCGTCAGGCACACTGTTGACAACAGGGTGTCTTAGACATCCCCGTGTTTTTAATAAATTTTTACAAAGGTAGCTAGTTACGCGTATTACAAATTCTCCACAGTGTCAGGCACACCGTGTCTTCCGGCAGTCTTATTGGCAGTGTTCGGAATTATTTGAACAATGTCCATATGGGCTAGATACAAATATCGCAAATTTAGAAAAAAGAACACATTACGGTTGACTAATAAACCGCATTAGCTACAGCCGGTGTTCGTTATAGTTAATTCGCGCCAAAATGGTAGCTAAGTGTGTGTACGACACTGTCAAGAAAAAATGCAGTTTCTAGGGTTGTGTGGTACACCCGCGGCAACTTATTTACACCATGGGTGTCACCCTGACTGTCTACACGGTAGGGTCGCGACTACAGGGTGACAAAAGTTCCAAACAGTGGGGACATTATCACGGGAACGCCGCATAAGTCGGGCGGCGGTCACTCTCACACCACACACTAATATGTTCTTTTTAAGGATATAACGTTAGGATCCTCAGCTTGACTTGGAACGCGTTTGCAGTTGCTCTGTAAAATATTTAAAATTCCTAAACATATATAGCATGCAAACTGCAAACACAGAATCACCTTAATCCCATGACGATGGAATTTAAAATTATTCCGCAGCCTTATGCCATCCACTCATTGTTTGGCATTTAGTTGTTGCAATAAATATGGAGGGACTACAATCCGTTGCGAAATCAAACATCAAACGCAAGGTTTACAAGTCTTGGTAAAATGAAATAAAGTATAGCTAATTTCATTATATACGCTAAGCTTAGGCGTCAGGCTAAGACTTAGTTATTTGTCAACCCAAAATAATCACTAAGCCTAAGTCATAGGTTATCCGCTTACTGAAATTTGCAATGCACTATAGATATTCTGGACTTTTCTAGACAACATAAACATAATCTCCTTCAGTGTTACTTGTGTTAAAATCAGAATGCGGCAGATCCGTGTATTTGCTCAAAACATTACCAGGAAACAAAAATTAGAACACGTGTCATCATCTTTTATCCTTTCGCGTTTTTGACGTTAGATCGTAAGGGTATAAGTATTAGGGTTTTATATTTTGATATACACGTTTTTTGAAGCCTGGAACTCGCTATCGAACGGGCAAAAAAGTTCAGAAAATTATTAGTGTGGCCAAAAAAACTAAGCAAAACTAGTATTGGTGTTTCTTAGTTGACGACAATATGAAACACCAACTATCTACTACGGTCTTCTCAGCCTAGGCGCAACACAGCTACGGTATACTATAATGCAGTACACAAAGCACAGCCATAAACTAGGTTACTACCGGCTAACGGGGTATGTACCTATATAGATAAAGAATAGAGAGTTTTTTGTGAAGACTGAACGGGCAATATACAAGCTGTAGTAGCATTAGCTACAGCCGCGTACTTTCTATATATGAAATAACTAGTATAGTTGCTGGCTGATTGAGCGCAGCATAACATTATAAGTAATAAGCCAAGGCGCGTTTTGGTTCTTTTTACCTGTTCAAGTTTGATCACATATGCTTAAAGCGAAAAAATAATCTGACAACATATGATCGGAACATTATAAAGTAGTTTTACCAAAGCATGGAAATGTTATAGTGCTTCACAAAATCAATTTAATACCCAGCATTATGATTATTTAACCCGTTCAATAATGACGTTGAAGGACAACCTATCGAATCATTAAACTGGGCCTGTTAACCAGAAGCGGATGTGGCATTAATGGGGAAACTGGACGTGGCGCACCTCTTATACAACTTTTTTCAGGGCAAATTATGACCCATTATGATGAAGAAAAATTTAGGTGAGTACACCTGGGTTGTTTTTTTATCAAATCAGCTCACAATCTGAAAACCGATAACAGCGCATAATGGCACGCTTTTCCCTTTGTATACGTTCGAAATTAGCGAATGTATGCTTACAAAAATTTCGTTCGTACATCACTGAGCACCAGATGCGTTCATCAAGCTGGAGATACCAACGGCGGTGGTGTGCGACGAACACACGATGATGTTGTATGCCCTTAGTCTCTCTTGGCTAAGCCCCTATCTCCAACAACGCTGTACGACCCATAAACTCTATAAAAGAATATTATTTTTACCCTGCTGGTTTGCGCAATATTTCATATAAGCCAATTAAACTAATTTTTCATCGACTCATACCATAAAATAAGCTAGAGATACGAACGGCGGTGGTGTGCGACGAACACACGATGATGTTATATGCCCCTAGTCTCTCTTGGCTAAGCCCCTATCTCCAACAACGCTGTACCACCCATAAACTCTATAAAAGAATATTATTTTTACCCTGCTGGTTTGCGCAATATTTCATATAAGCCAATTAAAATAATTCTTCATCGACTCATACCATAAAATCAGCTAGAGATACGAACGGCGGTGGTGTGCGACGAACACACGATGATGTTATATGCCCCTAGTCCCTCTTGGCTAAGCCCCTATCTCCAACAACGCTGTACGACCCATAAACTCTATAAAACATTATTATTTTTACCCTGCTGGTTTGCGCAATATTTCATATAAGCCAATTAAAATAATTTTTCATCGACTGATACCATAAAATAAGCTAGAGATACGAACGGCGGTGGTGTGCGACGAACACACGATGATGTTATATGCCCCTAGTCTCTCTTGGCTAAGCCCCTATCTCCAACAACGCTGTACGACCCATAAACTCTATAAAACATTATTATTTTTACCCTGCTGGTTTGCGCAATATTTCATATAAGCCAATTAAAATAATTTTTCATCGACTGATACCATAAAATAAGCTAGAACTAAGAGAACAGCAGTCATGTGCGACGAACACACGATGATGTTATATGCCCCTAGTCTCTCTTGGCTAAGCCCCTATCTCCAACAACGCTGTACGACCCATAAACTCTATAAAAGAATATTATTTTTACCCTGCTGGTTTGCGCAATATTTCATATAAGCCAATTAAAATAATTTTTCATCGATTCGTGCCATAAAATAAGCTGGAGATACCAACGGCGGTGGTGTGCGACGAACACACGATGATGTTATATGCCCCTAGTCTCTCTTGGCTAAGCCCCTATCTCCAACAACGCCGGACGACCCATAAACTCTATAAAAAATATTATTTTCACCCTGCTGGTTTGCGCAATATAAGCCAATTAAAATAATTTTTCATCGACTCATACCATTAAATATATATTAACCCTTTAACTTCTGCACTTGTTCGACAAATAAATACGTTTGAATGCGTTGTACTAATTATATTCGGCGAATACGACACGACTGTACGGGTGTTGTTCCGACACTTTACGAGAAGCATTAAGTATCAGAACAGTAGCGTCGAGACAGCTCAATAACTAGTGAACGTGACTTTCATTCGAATGTTCGGGATTCGATACCTCGCGGCGAAGAACAATTATTGTTCTTCGATGGTCCAAAATGCAAATTAATTCAGGACGTAAAGAGTTAAATATTGCACGTCAAAATGTTTCTTTTATACCCTTGTTTCTTGACAAAGATGTGACATTGTTTTCACCATTTACCAACAAGTGATAATATGTATAGCGTACGTGTATGCATGTGTATAAGATGTATATATTGTGCGATACAGCAAAAACGTTGCATTTGAAGTACAACTATATTTCTTTATATCAGCTGGCAGATCCGGATCGATGGATCATGTATATAATTACGTATTGATTACCTTAAATCCAGAAACAGAAAACAAATAACAACCCTGAAAACCGTTAACTAACATAGATTAGTTACACATAAACCTTTAACGCCTACTGTTGTAAAATGACGATGAACCGTTGCGAAGTATTGCATCAGCCGAGTTTGTAATAAGAACTACGTTTGCACGTGCGTTGTTATAGGCTCGTTTGGCGAGGTCTCTTATGAAACTACGGAGCAGCTCCTAGACAGCTCAATGGTGCGCTTACGCCGCCTGAAATCATACGATTAAGGTTGATTTCCTGGTGCCCGGTTGCACTTGTCAAACATTGCACGATACACAAATTGATTCGGCCAATTAAAAGTTTAAATTATTTGTTTACTCCACTTTGCTTAGCGAAGAGAATTAAGGAAGTTTTTGAGGAGTTCAGTGCTGTAAGCTACTTAATTTTATCGATAATGTCCTAAAGTAGTCTAACAGTATTTTTTTGTTAGGCATGACATAGATAAAACAAATAGCAACAAGTTGAATTAATTATGCTGACTAAAAGTAATGCGGCGTTTACGTTATAAAGGACCCTCCATGTGAAAGTTTTGTTCCCCAATGGTCTAGTCTATACCATCAGTGGTATGTAGTATACGCCTATACTAATTACTAGAACAGATGGTGTAAGAAACCCCATAAACTTAAATATAGTTGTCTAAATATGCCTGTTGTTTTTTCCTGATGATGTCAAGGACACCATACAAAAACATGTTATATTGTGTGAATAGCAGCATGGTGTACGTGACACCATATAATTTTTTGAAAAATTTTATTGTCTAGTCCACGCCATACCATTGTCGGCGCTGTAGTGCCTATGTATGCTATCTTAAAATTAAAGTACCATCGGAAACACCATGGTGCCCAAGACACCATATAATGGATAGTTACAGAGACATCCAGGGTGGACAAGACTTTCACATGGGGCATCTTTTATAACGTAAACGCCGCATAAAGTTGCTCGAGAAAGTTAATAAATCTTTTACACTGTCACTACTTTCAATTAAAATTATTTTCATAACTCTCTTTGTCAAATCAAGCACAGATACCTACAACACGGTTATTGACTGATATCTTACAAGAAATATATGCGTTTTGTGTTCTTCTGCAAAACAAAGCAAGCACGAAACCTTTGCCCAACCCGCGTGCCCACTAATTTGTCTATTAAATACATCCGCGTAATCGTGCATAGTTTACGGAATATTAATATATGTTGTTAAGTGAATATACATCATATTTTCAAGTTTCTCAAGAAATAAACCAAAGTAAGAAAATTTTGCAACTGCAAAAAAAATTGCCAAAATCAATATCCATGTTAGCTCGAGTATTTATGTAGAATGTAACCAGTTATGTTTTCGGTCTCAATTTTTGTTCAAATATCAATTTGCATGAGCGTTCGTATCACTTTTAGTTTAGCTTGATATCATTTATTTGATTTAGATAATTTTATATTCATATATACATATATATACAATCATTATTTTTCATCAAAGCGATTTCCTATACAATGCCAGCAGAATGTTTTTGTTTTGGATAAATGAAACTATATGTTAAATGTACCAACACAGTTTATACGATTTCGCAAACAGGGACGAAGTTAAACAGGAAAAGGCTATGTTGTATTCAGCATCCAGTGCAAAATTTAATATCATATATATACAATATTTATATAGTGTCGCGTTTCAATTAAAACTGTGCAGCGGCAAAACCCAAACACTAAACAACTATGTCATATATGAACATGTACGCGTTAGAACGATGCAGCTTATCAAACTGCTGAAGCACTACATTCAGCTCTGGCGACGAATTATAATAGATGATAATTGTTAGTTTGTGACAAAACAATATAAACATTCATGCCGCCACGGATATAGACGGAACTAGTGCTGTTGTTGTTGGGGCTTTGTAAATTAACTCAGGTGACATAGGACGTAGAAAAAGTATTAAATATGGTTAAATAAACTTTTCGGCTTGCTGTCTTTTTGTATTAATAAAACTTTTCGGCTTGCTGTCTTTTTGTATTAATAAAACTTTTCGGCTTGCTGTCTTTTTGTATTAATAAAACTTTTCGGCTTGCTGTCTTTTTGTATTAATAAAACTTTTCGGCTTGCTGTCTTTTTGTATTAATAAAACTTTTCGGCTTGCTGCCTTTTTGTATTAATAAAACTTTTAGGCTTGCTGCCTTTTTGTATTAATAAAACTTTTCGGCTTGCTGTCTTTTGGTATTAATAAAACTTTTCGGCTTGCTGTCTTTTTGTAATTGTTTCTTTCTTCTGGTATATTTCATATGGTGCCTACCATTAAGCTAAAGCTGTGCTTGTTCTAACGATATAACATAACGCCACTCAGTGTTACTTGGGGCACGCAAATTTGCAACTACATCCAATGGCCCTTATTTTCAGTGAGAAACTAAATTTATATATACGTTTAACCCAATTCCTTTAATCTTTTATCCGACACATTGTGTTAACGTAAATTAGTGCTGCGGTGTGTTTGTACGCGCCTTGTTATTCGTTGCCTTTGCACGGCTCCTTAAGCCACTGGAATATCAACGTTTATGCAGCTCGATGACGAA
>JASANE010015141.1:0-29700 GCA_030248225.1 Trileptium ribeirensis
AAAAATTCGAAAAAATCTAAAATTTAAAAAATTCAATTTTTTAGTCGGAATGATCAGGGGAGGTAGCAAGGATCACAAAAATACCAAAATTTCCAGAATTTGACCATTGTTAGGCCAATGCGGGCTGGGGGGGATAATGAAAACGAACCCTTTTCTGTATAGTGCCATTGATGCAGTCAAATCCCATTCAATGAAGACAGTCTACGGCAATGATTTTATTTGTTGTTTCTGCATTATAAGCATGTATGTAGCCAAATAACTAGGCTGGCATTTCACACGGCACTGGTAATTATAGGGTGCACGTAATAGCACGACATTTACTATATAATTTAAAATTTCACTGTATTTTAGTTTTCCCACGTTTTTTTTAATTATTTAAAAATATAAGGTGTCGAAGACACCATAGTATGTATCATATCATGTCGATGACACCGCCCTTTATGTTGTGTAGTATAGTCTGAGTACTAAATTTAGTAAAGTAACTATCAATCCTCAGCAAATTGTCCACTTGAATTGAAGCTTTTTAGAGTTTAATCTAACCTAATCTAACCTAAGTCTAATCTAATCTTAATCGAATCCTGATGTTGGTAATTTTTCCTGACCTGCTTCATTATCTCTATAACCCTCCGTTTGGAAATCTAAGAGTCGTTTGACTGCGACATTAACTGGAAACATGGCAAACTCAGTCGAGTGAACAATGAAATAAATACGAAATTTAACACTTTCGCTATTTAGGCAGACTTATACAATTCCTGATTTTTTACCTTTGTTTTCGAATTTATCATATGTAAAATAGTTGATGTAATATATTTTTGAAAACTTATTTTATATTAATATAAGCTATGGACAACCGATCGTAAGTACGTAGAAAGCTGAGGGCAGTCAACGCATTGTAGCACAAATTTAGGATTTGCTAAATCCTGGAAGAATACGGAATCCCCGTTTTTAGTCTTCTTGGAAAAGTTGAGTTGTTTATTTAGTTTTCGTGTTTTATAAATCAAAATCTTTATAACGTCAAACTTTAAGATTAGATTACAATATATAATATCTACGATACAATATATAAACATTTAGTAATATATTGTTCAATTAATACAAGTGATTAATGCGTATAAATTAGAATTTCACAGCTTTGCTGGGCAAAAAAACTATTCTCAAACACTGGATATGGCTTACATGTTCGACTTTAAAAATTCTTTTTGTATTTTTAGGGTGAAATACGGATTGCTAATGACTTGGACCGTGAAAAGAAATCGTCGTACCATTTGTTTATACGTGCCACAGATAATGGCTACCAGAATTCAGTTCAGCAACAAGCATTTGTTCCGGTGAGTTTTATTTATATTAGGAAGAGCATAGATATATAATTTACCTATTTATATATATTGTATGTGTAATATGTATTTTACCTAATATTAACCTCATCCTCCGGTTGCAGGGTTCTTACACGTCATTTGACATTCGCCAAGCTTCTCTACTCATTGCTGTCTCAGACTGGGTTTTCCAAGGATCATTGCGCTAGTTGGGTTAAAAAGGTCTGAGGGAAATGATGAGCAGCATCTTTGGTCATCTGTCACTTCCACGACGTGAATGCTCTCTTGATCTTGACCATCCCCGAGGATACAGCCATAAGAAGACGCCGAGGCCATCGGTAGTTTTTCATCCGCAGTACTTGTCAGGGTTGTCGCAGGCGGTTGCATATGAGGAAATGTGTGAGAAATTCATTACGGTTACAAAGTTTTCTGAGCTCATCGTTGCTAATATGATCTCTTAGTGAGACTGCCAAGATCGGTCCACTGTAAAAGTTCTGAAACACCTCCAGTTGATGGATGCCATGTTATTTCTCAAGTTTTACTACAGTATAAAGGAAAGCGAAGTGTTCACCTGCGTTGTACAGCGACATCTCCGTGCTTATGGAGATATTGTTTACTGCAAGGATGCGCCGTAGTTGGCAAAATGCTGTGTGTGCTTGGGCTATTCAGTTAGATATCTCAACGTCTGCAGTGCCGCTTCTGTTGAAATAACAGCCGATATATCAAAATTGGTCTGTGGTAGTAGGCAGTAGTACTACGTTGGTGCGATCCGAGAACCTGAAGGCTAGAATCTTGGTCTTAGTTAAGTATTTGACTTGTCCAATGCGTTTGTTTGTCGAGCATATGCGATGTAGCAGATATTCAATTTGAGTTGAGCTATCAGCTCTATAACAGCCACATCATCCACATAGCAGGCGTTGTTGAAGCGTGCAGAGGCGCTATTAAACGTTGCTCCATCGTCGGGAGGTATAGAATTATGCATCATCCAATCTGCGGGATAGTTAAATAAATTGAAAGACAAAAGTAAGCCCTGCCGTACACCTGTTTATACTTCAAATGGCGCTCATATTCGATGTGAAAACAGGCAGTACTGAAAGACGGGTCAAACGTGCATTTGATCAATGACATAATGTTATTCGAGGTTCCGACAGCTTCCATGATTCCATATAATCATGGACGGTGAACAAAATCGAACGCAGCTTTGAAATCGACTAAAGTTGTCGCAGTACGTTTTTAGAACTGGTGACGTTGTTGTGTTGTAGTAGGAGTCGTATGTTCAATATTTATTCCGACATTCCCGCGAGCTACAAAAAACCCACTATGTTCGTCACGTATTATTTATTCATGAAATTTTTTGAAGCGACTGGAAATGATTGCTTCTAAAATTTTGAGGCCACTGTTAAGTAGAAAAAATCGCTGTAATTTACAGATTTGTGCACCTTTTTGTGGAACAGAGTCAATATTTGGGTTATATATACAATAAATATTATATTAATTGTAGGAATGTATATTTAATTTTCTATTATGCACAGATACCACAAATATAGTGGCACTAACACACCGCCTACGACGGGGATGGGTCTTCGGCGCTATTTGGCGCTACGTCACGACCTCTGGGCTTCGGCCTGTACTAATTCGGAGCCAATGGTAAAAAAGGTGATCCAAATCGATCAAAGAGTTCAAAAGTTATGACCATATAGCAAATCTACCTACAGACGTACCTTTGAGTAAGCCAACTTATGAGCTACTCAGCCAAAAAGATGACCCAAATTTATCCCAGGAATCGAAAACTAGGACCAAATAAAACCAAGCTAGAAAAAAGATTATAGGAATTATAAACTGATACGAATAAGGTAGTACAATTCACTAACTTTAAATAAATATTTGAGAGCAAAATATTGCTTAAATTGGGCTGAATCTCGTTTGTTTTCTTACAAATTTTGTTCAAAATTTGTCGTTTTCAAAAATTATGCCGCTGATGCTCCCTGATATACTGGCAAAAACTTATGTGCTCTTAGAGATCATTAAAAATGTTTAAAATTACGTACTCTTAAGACGTGTTCACACGCTCAAAATTTAAGTTCAAATTTTGATCAAAATTTGAGCAAAAAGTTTGAGCGTGTGAACACGCCTTTAGTTATTGCAATCACGTAGCTCTTTTCGTACGCAGCATATGCTTTTTTAATAAAACTTATGCTGTTTATACAGTAACTATGAAAACAAATAGCAAGCTCGCATTTACTAAAAATTTCAGAAGACTGTGACATTTGGTCAATCTCATGTATTAAGGCATCCTAAAATGATTATCCGGGCATTGGAATCCTTGGGTTATTAGCCAAAAAACAGTACATCATCCAACAAGCCACACTACGATCGAGCGTCATGTCTTTTACAAGGTTTTCATTATAGCCTTGCTATTACGTTTACGTATGAAAAATACAAAACGTCAGCAAGTGACTAAATCCCAACAGCCGTTGTAGCAATAAAAC
Source organism: Trileptium ribeirensis (assembly GCA_030248225.1). NCBI lineage: Eukaryota > Metazoa > Nematoda > Enoplea > Enoplida > Thoracostomopsidae > Trileptium > Trileptium ribeirensis. Next base: position 3,803 of record JASANE010015141.1, read on the forward strand.
TGACGGCGCAGTGCATAATTAACCACAAAATTATATGGCTAGCAACATTAAATAGCGGCGTTTATTTATGCCAATGTTCTAGATTCTGAGGATTCAATAAAATCTCCGAATCTGTTTAAGTATACAAATTTAATTATGCATAATTTACAACAGGAACTAATGAAAATATAATCTTAGTTGCTGGGCTCAATTTATTGCTGAACTTCGTTGAAGAATAACATATGGCAGGTCAGTGCTTGACACCATGTCGGTTTCTATGTACGATCTTAAGACAGGTTCAGTAAGTCAAAAATATTAAAAGGAGTATTATTTTGAATCTTTCACAAAAGCTCGAATTTTGGAGTTAAGCAATGGCCTGAAACCCAATTATTACAGTTTTGAGAGCATAGTTTCACCGATGTGAATTAATTTATTGCTGGATTTTAGTGAAACGCACTTGAAGTATCAGATAACTTTATGAAAACATGAACATAAATTTAATATCAGCTCTTGGGTGAACAATGCATGTGTCACCGGAAAGGAACTGAAATTTGCTAAAACTTTGCACTAAATTTGCCACAAAACTGGAATAGCGGGTTCACTGGAAAATATTAAAAATTAAAATGAACAAGATCCTCTGGCATCATTTTGATATCACAAATAAGAGATTTCATCTTACCTACAATTTAGTACACGTGATACCGAAAATCCTGAAGCTGACTTAAAAGATTTGGATGTTTAATGATGATTCAACAGTTCTCGTTCACGAACGGAAAACCGACCAGCCAAATATATAAGCACATACAAGCAGAACCTAAAGGCGTGTTCACACGCTCAAACTTTTTGCTCAAATTTTGATCAAAGTTTGAGCTCAGATTTTGATCAAATTTTGATCAAAATTTGAAAGCATCTTTTTTGCATTTTTATCAAGTTTGAAAGTGTGAACGGTGTTCATACCTTTCATGGATATTCCTGTAGCCAATCGTGGACGATATGTATTGCCTGAAAAAGTTTGAGCTCAAATATTAATCTCAAATTTTAAAATATCGCAATTTTATTTAAAAATCACAATCAAATTTTGAGCTCAAAATTTGAGCAAAAAGTTTAAACGTGTGAACACGCCTTAAGTAGATCGCTAGTCATATGCTGAAACTGTAGCATTGCCAACTATGATATTCATATAGCTTGTCACCCTAACTGTCATGTGTCCTAAGTGCTGTGTGTGGATCAAACCGAATCCTCTTTTTACTCATCTTTTGTAGTGAGAATATTAGAATTTCTGCTCGAGTGTATTTATTTAGTCCTTGAAGACAGCTCAAATATATCAACATTACGTTGGCAATATTCCGCAATCCCAGTTCAATACTCGTCTCATGCAAAACTTCAGCCAGTGGACTACCTACGGTTTGGATGCGCAAATTGAAAGACAAGGCTTGATCCCAGTAGCGGAACCCTTATGTATCAATTAAATTGGTCTCTGCTCAGTGAAATAAACAGTCGCCATGTGTTTTGCTTTTAGTTGGGCTCTTAGGTGGCTCTTGTAGGGTGAGAGACAACGCTATTGCACGATCTGGTTCACATGGTATCCGTAATAATATTTATTATTAAGGGGTTTGAAATATAGATAGCACGTTGATGGAGAATCCACAAGCGGGATCTATACACAGTCAACGTAGATTGGTTAGGATGTTACTATTTAAGCTAGATGACGCGTGAATTTAAGTTGTCGTAGCTGATGCTTTAATGCTGCGTTTACGTTATAAAGGACCCCCATGTGAAAGTTTTGTCCACCCAGAGTGTCTTTTGCACCATCAATTATATGGTGTCTTGGACATCATGGTGTTTCTGATGGTATTTTCGGATAGTATACATAGGTAGTGGAGTGTCGATAATAGTATGGCGTAGACTACACCATAAAATTTATATGGTGTTAGCTACACCATGCTGTTATTTACATGCAATATATAATGGGTTTGTGTATGGTGTCCTTAAACCGTCAGTAAAAAATAATAGGTAGATTAAGCCACTATAGCTACGTTGATGGTGTCTCATACACCATCTATTGCATTATATAGTGTAGCTATATACCGTATACAGCTGGGAAGTGGTATGGTCTTGTGGGACAAAACTTTCACATGTGGGTCCTTTATAGCATAAACGCAGCATAATTCAGTTGAAACACCTTGTTTATTTGATTGATTTTCAATATCGCTGCAAGGCTGGTCAATAATTTCTCAAATTTTTGGCATCTTCCAGCCTTTTCCAGTGTTGTCCAGGATAAATTAATTTGTGTTATTCAGATTTCCTTGTTATTGTGCAAAAATATTTTTTATATGTTCTGATTGTCTTTCTTTAAAATTTTGTGATGCTGGATGAAATACACAAATCCACGTTGGATTGTGCGATAATTGATCGTAGGCTATATGGATTATAGGATTGCTGGGTCACCAGTTTGTACCCCGATTGCATTTTAGTTACATTTATTGCAAAAATGAGTTACGGAAAAACAATTATTAAAATCAAAAGTGCATAAAAGAAGTCACTTCCCAACACTCTAATATGCAACATTCACAATAGTTTGTGCGCATTGACTACACACTGTTTGGAAACTGTGATGCTAAAAAGACCAATTTTTAATTGATGTCATGCCAAAAACTCGTTGCTTGCAGATAGCGTCACGCCACCATCTACAAATTGGTGCAGCTGACACGCCATGAACTACAAATTGGTGTAAGTTACATGCCACTTGCGCCAGTTTATAGATGGTGGCATGCCACTTGTACTAATCTGTAGATTCTGGCGTGCCACTTGGACTGATTTAAATGGTGGTATGGCCCTTGCACCCATTTCTCGATGGTTTCGTACCACTTGCACCAATTTGTTGATGGTGGCATGCCATTTATAGCAATTTGCAGATGGTGTGGCAACACTGTCAGCAAGCAGAGAGTGACTGGCATGCCAGCATGCATTCGGTATGCCACATTTAAAAGAGTGTGTAGTTGGTGCACACAAAGTAATGTGAATGATTCATTAATCTTTGTTTGATGACACGGGTGTTTTTAGTAATACCTCTACGTTTTGGGTTGGAGGGGACGCTTCATTATGTGAGGGGCGTAACGTGGACCATCTAATAGTAAAGGGCCTTTCATACCACCTAAAAGTGACAGTACGAGTTACCCCCGCACAAAACTGGTGGTGAGTTTGCCCATGACACCCATAGAATTGTGGGTACACTGAAAATAGGTTTTCATGAAATTTTAAAGAAGTTTCCTTGATTGTTGCAACACCAGAACATTCTTTCAAAATTCAAAGAAATATTCTTTGAAATTTAACAGATAATTTTAAATAAGATGATTCTTTAAAAGATGCCGCTTTGAAATTTCTATATTTGTTGAAATTTGAAAAGAATATTTGGTGATGCGATCATCAAAGAAACTTTTTTAAATTTCACGAAAAGTATTTTGAGTGTAGTGACGTTCAAAACACCGCTGCCATCAAGCACGGGTTACCATTTGAGTGCTAGCAAATTTTAACCCTTCCCTTGTGCACTCTCTTATATACCAATTTTAGCTAGTAATTGAAATCCAAGACACAAACGACAACGACCCAACGTTTGATCGCTCCTCTTATTCAGCCGCTGTCATTGAAAATTTGCCACCGCGAACGCAAATCCTTCAGGTTGTAGCAAGCGATCCCGATACTGAAAGCCGTGGACATATTCAATATTCGTTGCACAATTTACCAAATGGAATACGAGGTTCGAATATATGAAATAAAATATTTATAGATATATTTTTAAATTTTGCTTCATAGTAGAAATATAGTTGTTATACAACTCGAAAATTCCTCATATAGGTATTCAATTTATACACTAAGTGCTTTGGTCGCAGAGATGGTATGGAAATGGTGACGGAAGCTGATCGAGACTCATTGCTAGTGGCCCCTCTGACTACCGGGCGCAGCCCTTACGACGATAAGGATCCCTAATGGTAAGCTCTATAGGCTAAGAGTTTCATGCTAGGTAATGAACCAAGATTCACCATGGACCAACGACGACTGAAATGGTCATTTTTAAAAAGCGCTAGTGGAATACGATGCGTAAATATTTCTCACGGTATCCTTTGAGTAGAACTAATGTGTTGAAGATTTTCATGGAAATTTCCATGGAAATCAGGTATTTTCTCGAAGTTAATACCCTGAAGAACAAACGGTACATGTTCATAATGTAGCGATGTAATTATCTTTTGGACAGGCAAACTTTTATTGAATTTGACGATAAGTACATCATATGCTGATATGTCGTGATGATTACTTCTGATAGGTTTATTAGGATAGGTTAGAATAAAACTTTGGAAATAGCTTTAAATTTTTGGTAAAACTGGAATGAGTCTTTTGCTAACTGTAAAGCCTAAGCTTGTGGGGAGGTGGTGTTGCCGCCTTTTGATAACATGCATGAAACTGTTGTTTTACCTGGCGTTGTAACGTCCGATCCTGAAGGTGACAGGAGGGCGTTAGGGAAGTCCTTATGGAGCTCAACCTCCGCCCTTCAACCCGCCCCCACTTCAACCCTGACTTTTTTGCCAATTTGGTATTACTACCAATTTTTGCTAAAATTTTTCGCGCAAGGCGGCGGAGAAGGGCTAAGGAGGGGAGGGAGAGACTGGGCAAGTGGGGGCGCAGCCTTCATGGGGGGTAGGGCTTCGGGACTGATCTTTGAGGGGTAACCCACCTCCTACCCCCATCGACTCCTAAGTACTGTCTGCCTAGTATTTAGTTTTTTTGTAAGCATAGACTATCCCTAAGTTTAAGGGAGCTAGTGCACGCCCGCACTCGCGCAACACCACGTCTTAAACAAGTCCTTCTTTAGCCCTATAAAGTAAGTACCTTCACGGTTCTTTATGAGAGTCATGTGAAATCATAATACATTTCGTGTTACATCCTGAATCGAAAAACTCAATTGGCTTACCGCCGTGGCGACCAAAGCAACACAATACTAATTTTTCAGACATTATTCAAGTTAATCCAATAACCGGCGTTGTATATTCGGATGCTCGACTTTCGGGGCGCATTGGATCGTTTCGTTTCGACGTAAGAGCTCAAGATGGGGACGGGCGTTCATCAACGGTGCCGGTTTATCTCACTATTCAAAGAACCTCCGAGTGTACACCACAGTTTGTCGAACCTCCGCCGAATGAAACTGTGGTTGTGGTCTATGAGGTAAATAAGAATATTCACCTGACTATGACCTGAGTATGGCAAACGCGCTGTTTTAGGTTATCTAGTTCTACAACTTATCTAAAATTTAAGAACGACAAGCCTTCTGTTTTCTTTTATAACTAACATAATTCTGATAACCAAATTCTGCCAACTTCGTGGTTTTTCATATGACATTTACATATCTGTTCGCTACTGGTAAAACATTATTATCTCTGTGGAATAAAGCCTTACCCAGATTTCCCTGAAAACCGAGGGAGAAAACAGTAAAGTTTTCTCTATAGTAGCCACCAGCAAAAAGCAAAAACTAAAATCCATGTACGTTTTTCTGGAAGATTACTATAATCGCGTCTAACAATGGTTTTTCGAATTGGAAAGACCTGAAAGATACTTGAATTTGTTAGCTAAAACGCCAATAGGAATTATGCTTTTCAAGTGCTCGAAACCTGTAGCGATATTAACTGCTTCTGAAAAAATTGACATTTTCCGCCACCGCAAAAAGAAATTCGCATAAATGTAGCCTCGCAGACAAATTTTCGCTACTTTTTAGCTGCATAGATAGGTGGTTCATTAAAGAACCTGGGGACGATAAACTATAAACAACCAAAACTCGCCTAAGTTGTATGAAAAACGAAGCTTCGAGACACGTGGCTTATGACTTCTGAGTCTTGATTTTGACCAATTTTTTCAGGAAAACCCAATCGGTAACGTCATTGCCCGCTTTCGAGCTACTACAGTCAGCGGTTCCGTTGAGCAATGTGAGCTGGAATATGGTCTAATCGATGATAATCAACCGGAACATTCGTCCTTGAGCAAAATCTTTAATATCGATCCATCAAATGGTGAACTGATCAATGTTGCTATTCTTGATCGTGAGAAACAGGAGCGATATTACGTAAGTTCATTAACAACTATCTTATATCTTAGGAGCATAAAAGCATAAAGTTGATGTTACGTCTCCCCTTTACCGTGGGGAAGAGAAGGTCTTCACACGAGTACTGCAGGACAAAAATATATGATTTTTAGTCGTCAGTCTCGGCTAAGCTAAACATAAGCAAATCTAGAAGAGTTGTTTTGTACTAAAGAGGTTTCTACGGTCTGTAGAGCCGTTTCAGGATGACGGTATTGCTCTTCCGAACTAGTTGTATTCAATTCACTACAACAATGTAGCCTTTCAATTTTGATGAATCTGTCGTACTCTATAATAGTCTGGATATAACAAGCTTTGTAAATTTAACAGCCCCACCATCCATTCCAAATTCTAAACGTTTCGCTTTAAGGCGTGTTCACACGCTTAAACTTTTTACTCAAATTTTGACCAAAATTTGAGCTCAAATTTTGATCAAATTTTGATCAAAGTTTGAAAGCATCTTTATTGCATTTTTGGTAAGTTTAAATGCGTGAACACTGTTCAAACTTTTCAAGGATATTCCTGTAGCCAATCACCGACAAGATTCATTACTTGAAAAAGTTTTAGCTCGATGAAATATCGCAATTTTTTGCTAAAATTACCGTCAAATTTTGATCAAAATTTGATCAAATTTTGAGCTCAAAATTTGAGCAAAAAGTTTGAGCGTGTGAACACGCCTTTAGCCTTTTAGATAAATTTGTTATTAATCTATGGTCCATTTATAGTTTTCTTTTCACTATTAGATAAGCAATGGTTTTTAGGGCCAACAAATCATTCTACTTTTAATTTTATCCAAGATTAATAGTTGCTAGCAATTTCGCCTTAAACGTATACCGTGATGACTTCATAAAGAAGCTTAGTTGCTTCATTTTGTTAGTTTTAGGTTTCAATTTATTAGTGTTGGGTGTCATTTGACACAATCGCTCAGACAAATTGAATATCTTATAAAATGAGCCAGATCAATTAACCCGTTTAAAATTGACTGGTTGAACGGCATTAAGGCGCTAATGAAATATTTTAAAAGTAAAACAAAAGAAATTATAACCAACAATATTTAGTAGTAGGACAGACGCAAACACGCGGACGAGATCCTTAACCCGTTTAAAATTGACTGGGTGAACGGCATTAAGGCGCTAATGAAATATTTTAAAAGTAAAACAAAAGAAATTATAACCAACAATATTTAGTTGTAGGACAGACGCAAACACGCAGACGAGATCCCTTAACCCGTTTAAAATCGACTGGGTGAACGGTATTAAGGCGCTAATGAAATATTTTAAAAGTAAAACAAAAGAAATTATAACCAACAATATTTAGTAGTAGGACAGACGCAAACACGCGGACGAGATCCCTTAACCCGTTTAAAATTGACAGGGTGAACGGCATTAAGGCGCTAATGAAATATTTTAAAAGTAAAACAAAAGAAATTATAACCAACAATATTTAGTAGTAGGACAGACGCAAACACGCGGACGAGATCCCTTAACCCGTTTAAAATTGACTGGGTGAACGGCATTAAGGAGCTAATGAAATATTTTAAAAGTAAAACAAAAGAAATTATAACCAACAATATTTAGTAGTAGGACAGACGCAAACACGCGGACGAGATCCCTTAACCCGTTGAAAATTGACTGGGTGAACGGCATTAAGGCGCTAATGAAATATTTTAAAAGTAAAACAAAAGAAATTATAACCAACACTATTTAGTAGTAGGACAAACGCAAACACATGGATGGACTAGCGGCTATTAGGATAACAAATTACAAACTGGTTCCAGTTGGCACTTGTTTGGTATTATAGTGGTTATACGTCTGCTCTTTCGTTAGGCTAGGTATTCGTGACACAAACGAGTTATACCTTGACAAGGATGTAAAAAATGACAATTATGACACATGTTTATTATTTAGTTGGGTAATATTTTTTGAATCTATCAAAATGGACAGTATGCGACTAAAACTGGGTTGCAACATTCATAATTTTTGCTCAAATTTGAAGATCAAGATTTATGTTCAAAATCTGATCAAGTTCTGATAAAGTAACTTGACTATTAATGTGTAATAGAAGATTATAGCAAATTGCAATGCTTCAAAATTTGAGATCAAAATTTTCGGGAAACAACGTCTTCATCGTTGATTGGCTATGATTGTGATAATGCTATTTGTTTTTTAGATTCGAGTATATGTTCAAGCGAAATCAGGTAACTCCGTGCTACAATCACAGCGAAGTATTGAAGTCCACGTACGCGATATTGATGATAATATGCCGCAGTTTATCAATAGTCGAGGAACGAATCATGATCTTGCCAAATGCTCCGACACTAGCAATGCTGTGAAAATACTGGATATTGTGCCACAAGCGCTGTGCAACAGTAAGGTTAGTGAAAGTTACAATTTCATTTCTGTAGATACATTTACGCACCGTGCATTGTGAGCAGACGACTTTTGAGACAGATGTTCTACATTTCAAAATATCGTTTTATTGTGTACAGTTTATTAACCATCTTTTTCTTTCATTCCTAAATCGATACGTTTGTCACAGCGTACATTGCGAAACGGTTTATTAACCGTGTTTGTCGCGCGGCATAAGTTTGCACGTGCTTATTTGTTATTCGCTCGATTTGCGAGGTTCCTTAAGGAACCGAGCAACGTCTTCGAAATATCGTAGTATCAATTGTATGACGCTCGGAACCAAACAACATAGACTTAAGGCGTGTTCACACGCTCAAACTTTTTGCTCAAATTTTGATCAAAATTTGAGCTCAAATTTTGATCAAAATTTGAAACCATCCTTTTTGCATTTTTTGCATGTTTGAACGTGTGAACACAGTTCAAACTTTTCATGAATATTTCTGTAGCCAATGATGGCAGATATGTATTACCTGAAAATGTTTGAGCTCAAATTTTGATCTCAAATTAGAAATATCGCAATTTTCCTTTAAAAATCATCGTCAAATTTTGATCAAAGTTTGATCAAATTTTGAGCTCAAATTTTGAGCTCAAAGTTTGATCAAAAAGTTTGAACGTGTGAACACACCCTTAATGGTAAGACAAAAGTTTGTTCAAGATTATACAAAACATGCACTTTATTAAAATATCAAAAATGTAAAGGTTAAAATACTTTATGGAATATAGCGAACAATTATGAGATGTTTCTACAGAATTTATAGGTATTTAGACGTACATGCTTAACGTCCGAGGTTCCAAGAGGGTGCCTTGGACGCCGCCTCAGCGCCTCCTGCGGCGGCGCCAGTTGGGAACGGTTGAAGCACCTGTCTGATGTGGGATTTTAGAGTTTCGTATGGAAGTTTACCTCTGGGCTCGCAGTTCGGTCACTGGTGTTGAAAAGTGATTTTACAAGAACGTCCGAGGCTAAAAAGTCAATATGTGTTCAAGCGGTAAGAATTTAGGCTCTCGGCTTGCCTCGTGCCAGTGCCTGAACATCGGTCACCTGTCATTCAGTGCTCTCTGCCACCCATATTGCGTTCGGCGCCCGCGGCGCTACCGGTGGGGGGGTGGAGAGTTGGAGCACATGTCAGCAGGGGGTGAAGATTTAACAGCGCCGTAAGGCAGTTTACCTCTAGTGTCGCACTTCTGTCATTGATCTGAGAAGGTGATTTTACAACAACGTCCGTGACCAAAAACTGAACCCACATAAGAAATATGCATCTAAAATATTAGGATTGTCCAATAACTCTTGACATGAGCGTTAATGCTAGCGGCTCTATACATACCATTTCATAATTCGATACACGTTGCCTATTATCACAGATATTGAAAACAAATAATAGCAAAAATTTAGCGTTTAAATCGCAAATTTCGCTCGCCAGTAACCTTAATAGCGCTACTGAAAGACATTAAATGTGAATACGGAAAGTAAATTTATACAAGCAACGTCTGACGATGACGTTAATCAATCATATAAGTTAAATTAGGCTAAGCTTAGCGCTTTAATATAGCAAACATAATTCAGTGGTAAATTTCTAAGCGATTTTGGCACTCTACAGTGTTCTTACAAACATATGTGTTTATCTACTTTATGGCACCTTTGTACGATACAAAATATGGCGTTTGGGTCAGCTTATTGTGAAGCGTTCATTTGAATGCGTATGAGTGCATGATTTTCTACGCACATTTATTATTTTCCGCACACTTGTGATGAAGCAACATCGACATTACTCACTTTTCATGTTTTAATTCTCGTTTTCAGGAAGTTCAACTGGTAGCATATGTTTTTGAAAATGGTCCAGTTGATGTGCCTTTCACAAGAGTCGTTGCCATCGATCCTGATCAAGGATCTGCCGGTGAAATCACATACAAAATTATGCGTAAGGGAATCATATAGAAATAAAAAAGTTAACATAAACAAATATAATGTGGGAGTAAAGTTAAGGTGACCCTACAATCCATCTTATTCTGTCATAAACGATATCGAATCGCAAACCGCTGTTACAGAAAATACTCTGAATTTCACGCGGATTTTTGCTAACCGAAAATTGGCAAAATCAAATTGAAGTGCCAGGAATTAGACCTTGTGTTCGAACTGGATCCATCGATTTCAATTTGCAGGAATTCGGTTGCCTAATGCCTACTTATTTAAATTTGGATTATTGAGTGTTCGTGAACAAATTTAATGCAAAAGTGACGTCACAAGCAAATCAATCCTGCAGTTAAGCTCTTGGTGTTAGCGAACAAACTGTGTTAATTCAAATTCGACAGGTTTTCGTCTTCAAAAATTTGGTTAATTTTACATGAAATTTCGCGAACACAAAATGGCTAGATTTCAATTGTGAGCAGTGTTTTCGCGAACAGTTTTACGCTGAATTTCAATTGGCCAAAAAGCGTTCCGTAACAATTTTTATACAAAATTACAAAATAGGATGGTTGGCGGGGTCATCTTACGTTTACTCACGCATAATATGTACTTTATAATAATATTTATATATAAATTACAAATGAAATAAAAAATATTTACTTTAACATATTAATTAATATCATACTATACACAAATACAACGTCAAATATTTAACAAACATAGCTAAGTAAAAATTATTATAAAACTAGTGAAGCGCGCTTGCGAGCCAGAATTCGAGTGGTGAGAACAATCCCCCGAAGTCTGATGGGCCTTCGGGCCATAAAGCCATGTAAACCTTCAGGTCTGCCGGCATGGTACTCGGGCTGGTGCACAGCAGGCACATAGATGAAAACGTGGGGAGTAACTTGGTTGAACTTGCGCAAATATGGAAAATACGGAAATAGAGAAAAATTTACCATTTGCAACAATACTACTCCTATGAGCTATATCTGTGTAGATAAATTCCAATTGAATGTGATGAGTCATAGTTACGCCCGCCTTTTTTGATAGCCAACGTATGCAGTAGATGAAACATCATACAGCGAGTACAAAAACAATGAACTAACAATTTCATAATTCAATAAAACCCTAAATTGACCGTGAAAAGAACGTTAAAGAATTCAAACCTACACTTGAGAAAAATCTCATTTTTCATACCAAGTATGAAGCAGAAGTGTGAAAAATATTTGCCACACAATATTTTTGACACTCGCAATGAGCTTGTTGGCTCAGAAAACCCCATATCCGACACTAAAATCAACAATAAGCACACATTTAGGTGCATTTTCCACGACTTTTCACCAAAAATTTCGAAAACGTCATTTTTTATGTCAAGTATGAACCAGAAGTTTGAAAAATATTTTCGGAACAATATTTTTAACACTTGCAATGAGTTTATCTGTCCAGAAAACCCCATATAACACACTAAAAGCAACAAAAACACACATTTAGGTGCATTTCCCACGACTTTTCACCAAATATAAAATTTGGCGCCAACTATAAGCTTATACACTCCAGATTGGGAAGTAGTTGAAAAACTGGTTATATATCATTGGAAAGCCATGGTATAGGCATGGAATAGGCCTATTAGTTTGCGGATACCTCGTTTACTTATTGAGAAAAGTCGCCAAAACTGGAGGGTGTGCCCGAAAAATGGGCCAAAATGACGTCATTTTGCCCCATAACTTTTCCCACGGGAAAAATTCAAAAATCTGGCTCCGTCACTACACCTAAATCGACCATTGCGGTTCGAATGAGCTATCGTGCATCAAAATCCGCCAACCGTTATCGAGATCCAGGTGCGACAGACACACACACAGACACACAGACAGGACCTTCTCAACCCCCCTCCAGAGCCAAAATTGAAAATTCTCGTTCCACTCGAATTCAATTATACAAAACGGACAATGTAACGTTTAGGGGCGTCAATGAAATGCATGCTATGCGATTCTCGATGTGCTAAGCCTAAGCAGTAGCGTTAACCTAATCTTTTATATAAGACTTAGACCAATCCTAAGTCTTGGTGATTTGCTTTCGCCCACGAACACCATAGTAAGCGCTCTTTTTTAAACGGATTGCTCCGTAATACCTACGCGGAAAATATAACACCCGATAGCTTAGGAATATAGCCTGAATGAAACATTATGACACGCGTATCCATACCAAAAGAATTGAGACAGTCACAGTTTTCTTTACAGCAGCCAACATAGGAATTTGGTTAAACGGTTAAACCTTATATATATGTATAGTTTAAACCAGATATTTTATAAAAAAATTTCTTTGTTTGTAAAATATATATAAATATTACAATTAGTAATAGCACATGGTTTATCAATACCGGTCATTGGTTGTTACAGCTTAGAACGGTTTTGCATCCGGAATTAAGTCCCTGTTTGGGAGCCCAACCATTAAGGATTAGCCTGACTGACTGCAATAGTTGTTAGCCTTATACACAGGTGATAATATCTACAGTAACGGCATATACAACACAGAAGAACCAAACAATACCTGTTAATATACGAGTTAATGTCAAAAAACATTAAAACTGCTAAAATTTCTTACTATAAGTTTCATACGTTTTTGCTGGCACTGTTTTGTATGGATGTCAATAAACATTTACTAGGGGCAAAAGCATTTAATCAAACTATAATGTCATAATTATAAAATAAATAGTTTAAAAAACCTGGGATATGAAGCAAACTTGAAGATCATGGAAGGGAATAACAATATTTTACAGCTATAAACGTCACCCCTGTCTTGTGTGTGTGACGGCTTATATTTGTTTTAAAAAAGCTAGCAATAATTGTTTGTTCAAAATATAAATGACCAGCTTACAGGTATTCCCATCATCTTCAATTATGCTATTTGTGCCTTCACAACATTTCATTGCGATGACCTCATGCGTTGGCATACGTGCTTAACGATGTCTAGTTAGTCGAATATATGTGCCATCAAGTAAAAAAACTTCGTCTTCTAACAAACTATGTGCGCTTTTGAGACTTAGACATCTTAACCTGTGCTTCTATTTCCCCGTTTCTAAGCAATTATTTAAACAAATAATCGTTTTAATCCTAAATTTCAAGATATATATAAGCTTTCTCCGTTTGGGCCTAACTATTTTGGTTTACATACGTTTGTGAAATTCCCGTCTTCGAGAAACTAATTGTAGTCGATTGTCAATTTTACCTTATAAAATTTGATTTTAGATTATTTTTAACTATATTTTCTGTAGAAGTTAGTTGTAGTGTTGTCGATTCGACGTGTTTCGTATTGCTTTGGGTTGCATATAGAAAAAGCGGCCAATGTAACGTTTAGGGGCGGAAATAAAATGCATGCAATGCCGTTTCGATATACTAAGCCGCGCTCTAAGCTGTTCTTTTTTCTAACGTTATAATGTTCAGCGCCATAAAGTTGACATGGGCCGAAAAAGCTATGTCTACGTAAATAATGTTATACCAAAAGATCAGGTTGGACTTTGTTTTGCTTTCATTCAGCAATTGTGTCTAGGTGTGGATAAAATAACTTAAGTATTGTTTTTAAATATTATATAGATAAATATTTGCAATGATCTATTAATTTTTTATATAAATTACAAATTTTCATTTATACTAATATAATACTTATTTACAGCGTTATTAGACCATGAAATGTTTCAAATCGATAACCAAACGGGATGGATATCAGCTAGAAGCAATTTGGATCGTGAATTTCAATCTCGTTACAATTTGAGGATACTCGCTTCGAATCCGTCCAAATACGATCAGTCGGATCATAGTTCAGGGTCCAAATCTGCGAACAGCGACGGGACGCTTGCAATGTTAACAATAGTTGTCGTTGATGAAAACGATAATGCTCCACAATTTAGACAGTCTCGGTACTATTTTAGTAAGTTTTTGTTGGTTTTGCTGCTGGTTTAGATATTTTCTGTTCCATTGAAATGAATTTATCAACGACTATAAGATTATAAGCTGGCCCAAATTTACATACCATACATGCCGAAGCAAAGGTTCAGGGGTCTAGACCCCTGGGCCCTCGGACCCCCCCTCGCCGAAGCCCTGGTCTACCCTCCTTCTCTAAGGGTACCACGCTACCCCTGAGTATCCCAACCCTCTTGTGGGTACCATCCTACTGCACTGATTCCGTAACTTCACAAATAAAGAAGAAGTTCGACCACAATTCTTGTCTGTGATGCTAAATAGATCAGAATTAGCAGACACAGCCTGTGCTAGAAGTACATGATCTGGTATAGGATTATTAAGTAACCAGAATTAAACAACATTAAATGTGCAAGAAACCTATAAAACTATGTAATATTAGACTAAAATATATATTGTTTTTCTCTACCTTGTCCCCGAAAAAGAATTTTTTGTTTCCAGATAATATATGTGTGTGCAAAACTGAGGTATACGTCCTAATGCGGCGTTCACGTTATAATGTCCCCAACATTTGAACCCTATCTACACCACACAGTGTCAGGCACACTGTTAACAACAGGGTGTCTTAGACACCCCATGTTTTTAATAAATTTTTTCAAATGTAGCTAGTTACGCGTACTACAATTTCTCGACAGTGTCAGGCACACCGTGTCTTCTGGCCGTTTTATTGGCAGTGTTCGAAATTATTTGAGCAATGTTTATATGGGCTAGATACAAATATTGTAAATTTAGAAAAAACTACACAGGACAGTTGCCTAATAAATCACGTTAGGTAAAGACGACGCCTGTTATAGTTAATTCGCGCCAAATTGGTAACTAAGGGTGTGTACGACACTATCATGAAAAAATGTAGTAGCAAGGGGTATGTGGTACACCCTCGGCAATTGATTTACACTATCGGTTTCACCCTGACTATCTACACGGTAGGGTCGCGACTACAGGTTGACAAAAGTTCTAAACAGCGGGGACATTATAACGTGAACGCCGCATAATAAGGAATTTGTCTATACGAGACAACACACATCTGCATATTATGTAGCAGTGTATTTTTATATGGTTGTGTTGTTTCATAGTGTATGCATTTTAGATCTATGATTATAATCAGTATTTATGAAATAACTATTCTTCAAAGTGATTAACTATTTGGCAAAGCGATAAAATGAAGTACATAGCTTCGAAGATGCGTCAGCGTACACTACTTAAGCCTCACAGAGACACCATAAGTGTTTACAGGATTAGGTGGGTCACTTTTTCTTAATGTTGGACCCGCCAAAACCAGTAGTTTCAATTTCCCTATCCACAACCCCATTGCGAGTAGCGTTTTAGCCATTTTGAGTGAAATGACAAAAATTAAAGGGAAAATACGAAAAATTGTGCCGAAAATTTAGGAGACTCGGGAAATTTTTCGGTTACCGTATGTATTTATTGTCGACCACCCCGACTGAGCCATCTACCCACCCTAAGCTGACGAACCTTGGCCACCTTTGCTTCACGAACTTATACATCTTTTGGACTAAAAGCATGCCTATGTCGATGGATTGCCACGCTTACCGAATCACCCAAACTAATGTTTTATTTTCTTGATCAAATAACATACGAAAAACCCTAAATGTATCTTCATTTGCCACACCATGCTGTTTATCCATAAAAAATAATCTGTTAATTTTTTATTGCTTTAAAATTATCAAAATCTATCAAATTTATTTTCAGCTTCAACCGATGATACAAAAGCAGACTATGAAATTGGTCGTTTATTTGCTTCAGATCCCAATCTATCAAATTTATTTTCAGCTTCAACCGATGATATAAAGCAGACTATGAAATTGGTCGTTTGTTTGCTTCAGATCCCAATCTATCAAATTTATTTTCAGCTTCAACCGATGATACAAAAGCAGACTATGAAACTGGTCGTTTATTTGCTTCAGATCCCAATCTATCAAATTTATTTTCAGCTTCAACCGATGATATAAAGCAGACTATGAAATTGGTCGTTTATTTGCTTCAGATCCCAATCTATCAAATTTATTTTCAGCTTCAACCGATGATACAAAAGCAGACTATGAAATTGGTCGTTTATTTTCTCATCAATCCCCAATCTATCAAATTTATTTCGCTTCAACCGATGATACAAAAGCAGACTATGAAATTGGCCCTTTTTTTGCTCCACCAATCCCTATCAAATTTATTTTCAGCTTCAACCGATGATACAAAAGCAGACTATGAAATTGGTCGTTTATTTGCTTCAGATCCCAATCTATCAAATTTATTTTCAGCTTCAACCGATGATACAAAAGCAGACTATGAAATTGGTCGTTTATTTGCTTCAGATCCCAATCTATCAAATTTATTTTCAGCTTCAACCGATGATACAAAAGCAGACTATGAAATTGGTCGTTTATTTGCTTCAGATCCCAATCTATCAAATTTATTTTCAGCTTCAACCGATGATACAAAAGCAGACTATGAAATTGGTCGTTTATTTGCTTAAGATCCCAATCTATCAAATTTATTTTCAGCTTCAACCGATGATATAAAGCAGACTATAAAATTGGTCGTTTGTTTGCTTCAGATCCCAATCTATCAAATTTATTTTCAGCTTCAACCGATGATACAAAAGCAGACTATGAAATTGGTCGTTTATTTGCTTCAGATCCCAATCTATCAAATTTATTTTCAGCTTCAACCGATGATATAAAGCAGACTATGAAATTGGTCGTTTATTTGCTTCAGATCCCAATCTATCAAATTTTTTTTCAGCTTCAACCGATGATACATAAGCAGACTATGAAATTGGTCGTTTATTTGCTTCAGATCCCAATCTATCAAATTTATTTTCAGCTTCAACCGATGATACAAAAGCAGACTATGAAATTGGTCGTTTATTTGCTTCAGATCCCAATCTATCAAATTTATTTTCAGCTTCAACCGATGAACAAAAACAGACATAAATTGTCGTCATTCGCTTATATAAAGATACAAAAGCAGACTATGAAATTGGTCGTTTATTTGCTTCAGATCCCAATCTATCAAATTTATTTTCAGCTTCAACCGATGATACAAAAGCAGACTATGAAATTGGTCGTTTATTTGCTTCAGATCCCAATCTATCAAATTTATTTTCAGCTTCAACCGATGATACAAAAGCAGACTATGAAATTGGTCGTTTATTTGCTTCAGATCCCAATCTATCAAATTTATTTTCAGCTTCAACCGATGATACCAAAGCAGACTATGAAATTGGTCGTTTATTTGCTTCAGATCCCAATCTATCAAATTTATTTTCAGCTCTTCTAACCGATGATACCAAAGCAGACTATGAAATTGGTCGTTTATTTGCTTCAGATCCCAATCTATCAAATTTATTTTCAGCTTCAACCGATGATACAAAAGCAGACTATGAAATTGGTCGTTTATTTGCTTCAGATCCCAATCTATCAAATTTATTTTCAGCGTCAACCGATGATACAAAAGCAGACTATGAAATTGGTCGTTTATTTGCTTCAGATCCCAATCTATCAAATTTATTTTCAGCTTCAACCGATGATACAAAAGCAGACTATGAAATTGGTCGTTTATTTGCTTCAGATCCGGATTACCAGGTCTCAACTGGTGGCTAAAAAAGTCAAAAATTAGATAGTTAATTGCGTAGATGTGTCTTTAGAGTAAAGAATAATGTCAAATTGAGGAAAATATCAATGGCATTAAAATTGAACGCGCCGTATTTTTATCAAGTCGTGTATAAACATTCATGACAATACATGTTACAATGTTTAGTGAGTGCACATATCTGTAAACGCTGCATTGCATAATTCAAAGTCATTACTGTATGAGTCGGTGCTTTCTAAGAAGTGTTTGTTAGCTGTGGAAGTGTTGCCTTTTTAGTAACGTGCAGTCATAACAATGCTCTACCTATGGTTAGCGATAAGTCAGAGGTCTTTTGCGCGGCGTATTAGCTCTATGTGGTTTTACTAAATGTTGTAGACCATAGGTGTCGGTGTCGGGGGAGTTGCAAGTTACCTCCCTAAGGGTCGGACCTTCAAGCGACATTTACTCCCCTGAAGGCTCCGCGCCCTCAACTACGTCTCTTCGCCGTGCATCGATGTCGCCGGAAATTATTTAGCAAAAATCAGTAAAAATTGCGATAACATAGGCAAAAATTGGGCTGAAATTGCAAATGTTGTGGTAAAATTGGCAAATATGTTGCGGGAGATCTATGCTACCGCCTTAGGCCTTCCTACGACGACCCCAGCCGACCATGTACCCACTAAGCCGACGTACCTTCGACACCTATGATATAGACTATTCTTGATGCCCTGCACACATTACATAATCAGACAAACGAAAACGCACTACATTTTAGAAATCAGATTCGTCGACCGTAAAACACTTGAAAGCCCATAAATAAGAATTATATAGTCAAGTTGGAGTCTAGATAGCAAAATAATCGTATCCAGCTTGCTTCATAACCTAAAGGCATTCATTTTAACATAAAAACAAGCAATAATACGGTTAAATTCCAAAAATTGCTATTTCTGGCAAAAGGTCGACGAACCATATTGGGGAGGGGAGGGGCACAGTGGCCCAGGGATTGTCACGGTTAGCAAAGTTGTAGATCTCTATGGGTTGATTCTACAAACTGTTTTTCATACAGTTTTCGGTGCGAGGAATGTGCCTCGAAATATGCTACCCGCTTGGCTGCAAAACAGATACTCGTAGATTTGGCAAAGAACCCTTAAAAACCTGTTTTTTTGCCATTTTGACCCAAAAATGTAGTTGAAGCTGTTCGCGTTCAACTATAACGCACATCGTCATCACTTTCGCTATCTAACAAAAAAGTTTGGCGAAATCCGTACATCCGAAAATAAGTTAGGAATGAGAGCGACAGACAAAAAACAAATTTTTCCGATTTTCCTTCTATTGCCCTGTTCGGTCGCTCCATTACAATAATAGTGTATATGTGTTTATAGTAAGGTTTTTGAATTTTTCTTATTGAATTTTTATAGTAAGGTTTCTTAGTGCTTTTTGAATTTTTATAGTAAGATTTCTTAGCCTAGATCTGGAAAAACTATTTCACAGATAGCAAAAAATGACTTTATGCTAAGCCTAAGCCAAATTTATGCTAAGCCTAAGCCAAATTCAACGGGCTATCGCCACAATTCCCTAGACTAAGCTGTTCTTTTGCTAGCAGCATGACCAGTAGCCTTTAAAGGAGACATACTTCAAAATATGTATGGTCAAGTTTAGTTTTAAACGCGTGCTTTAATTGAATATATGAAAGAATGATTATTTAGTATTATATCTAACAAAGCCAACTTTGCAGCATTATCAGAAATTATCTTATGTGAATTAGTTACTGCTTCCGTATAAAATTGTATGAACTCCGTAAAAGTGTAATAGATATTAGGTTATCAGGGTCATAGATTAGACTGAATTATATATAACGTTCTGCTATGTTTGTTGAGGTTTGTACTGTCTACAAAATAAGTTTATTCTCGGATTTTGGGTTGAGTGTTTGATTTTGATTCATTGTTTAAGGAACCGAGGAACTTTTGAAAAAAATTAGATATTCAAAAGGATTCCTGACACTACTCAACATTGAACCGATTTTGTGTTATTTTAATTTGATATTTGTTAGCTTTTTCCCTCCACATCGTTATATGAAATATTTGTAGTATTCGAACGTTTGTAAATAACTTTTAGGATAAACAATCCTTTTAGGATGATGTAACTGCGATATTTCGCATAAACAGCACAACAGGTCAAATCTACGCTGCAAACAATTTTGACGCCTTCGAAAAGCGGTCATACAAATTCAGAGTTCGTGCAAGTGAGACAATGATGCCGTTGGATTCATCGGGCTGGATGCTTAATAGTACTACAACCGTTCAGGTATCTTTTTTAATATTTGTTTTTTCAAACGATATTTTGTTCTTATGAATTGTTTTAAATTGAAAACTTTACGGTTTGTTAGCTTTTGTAGAGAATAAGATTCCGAAAAATCGCTACAATGCGAACCTAAGTTAACACAGAGGAGCAAATCGTACAATGCTTTATCTTTATTATATGTAATTATTTAGTATTAATTATTAATTAATCATTATATTTAATGCCATCTTGATCAATTTAATGCACCATCCAATTTATGACTAAATTTAGCTATTCTAATCTATTCAGCATTGGCGACATTACAGACATCTAAAGTTGATGCTATGACTATGTTGATTATGGCATGTCACGATTGATTTAAACATATACTTATGTTCTAAAAATATGGGTCCCCAACGAATAGTTTGCCCTTAAACCAGGTCTCTAGTTTCTTTTTAGACGATAGTTTTATTTTAAACAGTTTTCTAGAAACGTTTCATCATTATTACCTTAGTCGGGGATGATACGATACTTCAATTATGTTTTCATTCAATATCGTAAACAATTTCAGGTTGTGTTGCATTCCGTTGCCGATGTAGTCAAGGTATTGATCGATATGAAGCCTCAAAAGTTTTTTGATCAAAAACAAACTATTCTCAGGTAAACTACCAATAAATTCAGCTACGATTTTAAGTGGTGACTAATAGGAGAACTATTCTTTTTTGTTTCAGTGTTACAAATGAGAATTTAAAAGAAAAATCACTCAAATTTGAGAATTTAGCACGCATGGTCTGCTATAGTTTGAAATACGGCTTTAAATTGTAAGACGAATTGCAGTGAAAATAACTAATGTAATGAAATCTAATCGGCTGTTGTTCACTTCTGCATATAAAGGACATGCACATATTCAAGCTAAGATTGTTACTTTTGGTTTAGACCAGGACCGTTTTGGTAATTCTCATAATCGATGATTTAAATGAAACTTTCAGTCGGATTACAAAACCAACTGAATAGAACAAGTAACATTTAGTCGGTGATCAAAGTGAGAAACGATGTTTAGCGGGCGTTGTTCATGGAGTTCATGAAAAAAATATGGATGAAAATCATGATACTCAGTCAGGCTCATTTTCTGAACTCAATGCGATGGGTGGGACGTTTTCGGCCGGCTTCTAAGGATATTAGGATTGGGCTGAAAACCCAATGTTGAGGCACGTCGAGTATAGCCCAAAGCTTTTCGAGGGCGGTACCAGCTATCAACTTGTCGATAATCAATGACTATGAAGCAAGAACAGCATACATATATGTCTCTGGTCTCTGCTCCACTATCAATAGTTACGATGTGATTTCTTCTGCACTATGCATCATTTTAGGGATGTTATAGCTACTAACCGTAGATAAACATTGGGTCGAAATAGCCGATAATATCTACAAACAGCCGTAAGATATGCAATGAGAACTCAGGATTTTGGTATGTAAATATATGGTAAATTAGAAGTGTTGACCGGTAAACGGCAGGAAATT
Organism: Trileptium ribeirensis; assembly: GCA_030248225.1. Taxonomy (NCBI): domain Eukaryota; kingdom Metazoa; phylum Nematoda; class Enoplea; order Enoplida; family Thoracostomopsidae; genus Trileptium; species Trileptium ribeirensis. The sequence continues at coordinate 25,577 of JASANE010015141.1, forward strand.
TACGGACTAAAGCTTAAAGTCGCTGAACGATTTAGAACTAGTCAAAAAATTTGCGAACCCTCATAACAACATTAAAATTGACAATTTTAGAAATATGGAGTCTCAGTTGGGAAAGAAGATTGATCTCAAACAAACGCGACATCATGAGCTTCCTTCTAAACAGCTGGATCCGACCAAGTACGTAACGTTTCAATAAACAATTATAGCTGTTTGGTTATAACAATGATTTTTTATTATGATTCATGAATTTAAACTTTCTACTATATTTTAGTTTCTTCAACATGGCGTTGTGGCATATAAGGTAGGAGCTAGCCGTTCCCGCTATCAATATTCTGCCTTACGAAATAGTAAATCCAATCAAACAGATTAAGACGATATTTAAGCTCGGATTGAGACGGCGCTCAAATTACACTTTCGAATAGAACTTTCCATGATCATTTGACTCAGTACAACACACGAAAGATTTTAGATTGGCAATCTATACGAGTATGTCCTATAAAAAATTTTCGAGAATTCTATTCTGTGGTTTATCTCAACAAACATTTCAATAGAAAACAAGATGCTCAGTTTTAAGTTAGCAAGGACTATGCTATATTTTATAAACCAAAATCGTTCCATTCAATTTCTTAACTTGTTCTGGATAATTTATGATTTGGTCTTTGTAGCAGTGCATTACAAGCCAAACTGAGAAAATTAGACAACGCTTGACCAGCCTTATGATGTTCCACACAATTTTTGTCCGTCTAACATTTAAATAGTTTAGCCTTAATTTATATTTAGTTATACCTAATTGCAAAATCTTCAGGGAAGAAACGGATAAGTTATATGATGAGTTAGATAATTGTTGGGAATTGAGACTGCCGCTATGACTAAAATATTGTCTGAGTCAGAGAATTTAATATATTTATGATGGTTAGAGCAGCTGTTTGGCTTTACTAACATGCCGCGAGTATCTGTAACAGTCTAGGTATTTCGTATGACTGAAAATCAAGACTAATGTTGTCATATAAAGAAACATAAGTATACATTGTGCAATTAAGCAGAATTTTGTAATGCTTAACCTAGCAATGCGAATAAATACTGTTAGTTACTGTGCAACAATATTTGGAACATAGCTTATGCAGTGAAAGCTGTGCATGCAAATTCTGAGATCACGGCAAACTATGATACAAGTTAATTGCAGCATAGCCAGCAATGCATTTAATATACGTACGGTAACTCGTTGAAACTCATACTGCCGTAATCGTTTGAACTGGAGACAGCCGTGTGTACAAATATTTGAACGCACGATTTCCTGTAGTACAACTATTACTCGTAATATGAAACAAGTAATATAAAACTGTGCTACAAGTTAATCACAAATTAACTCTAGCACGGCTAGCCGAGCAATCATATATTTGTTTGACTGGTTGTACTTGTGTAAACTCATGCTGTCGCACTCTTTGGAACTCGTCAAAACCGTGCATACGAATCTCTGAATTGCTCCCTCAATTATTACTCTGTTAAATACCGTTAAGTCATCTACAAATCTCAACATTTTCAATCTTTAATGTGTAAGCAGGTATAGATAACCGTGGCCTGACAATCTTTTAATATGCATAGTTAAATCAAACTGAATTCGTCTTGTGGACTCAAATATTGCTTCTTCAGTAGGACAGTTCTAAATGTAAAACTATTTCTTGTACTAAGACATAAGTATCTTGATTGACAATAAGCAACATAGAGTGCACCATGTTTGGGATCTGTTTTTTTACCGTTCTGCTATGACATATCGCCATCGACCGACATATAATCGTTTTTAAATTAATAATTTCGGTTTATTTTATCTCATATCAAATTGACAATTTTAATTTGTTTACTTAATTTCGATTTTCATTCATTATTCTAACAGCACCAAATAATTTTTACAAGTGATTTCCAACAGTATTATAAGGAAACATTATTAAGAATGACTATTATAAAATTACTATCGTCATTAATTTTAGTGGTAGACCGCATAGTCCAACAATGTTATCACCAGTCAATAATGCTTTAATTAGGCCCTTAGTCAATAATTTAACCCTAAGCTTAGGGGTTAATTATAGTCAACTTTAGGGTGTCTCTGTCACACTATCAACACGCCCCTTTCAGTTTATGTCTTCTTTTTTTTCTTCAGCCTTTGCCCCGTTCGATCGCGGGATCAGCTTTCGTGGACCGCTTCCGGAATTTATTATGGACGCCCTAGCGTTGACCTAGTTCTCTTTAGAACGCGATCCTTATCCCACAAGGCAGCTGGGACAGAGTTATCTTATCCATGCGCCCACTTATATACACCGCCAAGGGACCTTCAAGTTTTAAAGCCAGGTTATGCCACGCTCAAGGCAAGAGCTGAAGGTTTCGCTTGAATAGTATTCAACTTTTAAATGACACTTGCACTCGACCAATAACCAATTCTGGTTAATTGTTACAAACAAGCGTTTAATTTCGTAGACCAACATCCACATGATTTACCCATAAAAAACGACGCCACGTACCGCAGATATATATTTTTGCTTTAGAACGGAACTGTACGTCGTACTCTATAATCAAAGAACAACTAAAGTTATGAAGGCGTCTGATGCTCAAGCACTTATCACACGACGATCGCCACGACTGAAGAGATCTGAAATCAAAGTTTTACAAGTTAATGTACGATTAATTAGCTCAGTCTTCAGGCTGATGACATTGTTTTCAGCTATTGACAAGCTGTACGATTTAGACTGCTTAGCAGTTACAGTTATCAGTTGTATTGTAGTTAGATCGCTAAGAACACTACGACAGATTGAAGTCTACATCGTTTACCGGATGAAATCCGTTTATATATTAGTTCTGTTGAAAAATTCATGGTCAGTATAGTTGAGACAGATTGTGCGCCTATCAAAATTACTTGTCCGTTATTGATACAATATTTTTTATCAAGCTTTTATGTGTTTCGGATAGGTATTACACTTGATCTTTCATTTCAATTTTCTATATAATTTGTTCTAGCAATCGTCTGATTTAAATAAGAACCGAAATCGTCGTGATGACGGTATTATACTTTTAAGTATATTGTTACAGTCACCATGGTATGGCATTTTAGCGATAACGCAAAATGCTGCTAACTTCTAACGAAACAGCAATTCGCTAGATAGAATAGCACAATTAATTTACAAACAGATTCAAGCGGGTCCATGGCGTAGTTGTTAGCACATCCGATGAGCATGCGAAAGTAACGGTGTTCGATTCCCGGTGGACCCTAGAGGTGAGAAGTAAAGCCCGAAGCCCGGACGGCCCGTTTAGGCCTGTTTTGCCATTGCTAGAAATAGCTAGTTTTATCGTTTATTTTTACTTGTACTGTATAGTTTCGAAAAGATAAGTTGCTAATACTTGATAAGTTGCTGATATAGCAACGAAACGGCCGGGCCTGGCGTAGTAATTTTACCAAACGGGCGGGGCTGGGCCTACCCCCTTCACCAAACGGGCCGGACCAGACCTGGACTTGATCTCGGAGAGAACGGGCCGGTCCGGGCCTAGCCACCTTGGCAAACGGGCTGGGCCTTGAAATCCAAGCCCGTTCTCATCTCTAGTGGATCCAAACTTTAGCTGAAGCGGCATTTAACAAAACAATGATAATGTATCATAACACAAGTAATCTATTGAAACAGTGAAATTTATATTTGGTAAATCCGACTATGAAACACCAGATCATCATCGTCATATTGATCATTGCTCATAACACAAGTAATCCATTGAAACGGTGAAATTTATATTTGGTAAATCCGACTATGAAACACCAGATCATCATCGCCATATTGATCATTGCTCATAACACAAGTAATCTATTGAAACAGTGAGATTTATATTTGGTAAATCCGACTATGAAACACCAGACCATCATTGCCATATTGATCATTGCTCATAACACAATTAATCCATTGAAACAGTGAAATTTATATTTGGTAAATCCGACTATGAAACACCAGATCATCATCGCCATATTGATCATTGCTCATAACACAATTAATCCATTGAAACAGTGAAATTTATATTTGGTAAATCCGACTATGAAACACCAGATCATCATCGCCATATTGATCATTGCTCATAACACAATTAATCCATTG
>JASANE010015142.1:0-12355 GCA_030248225.1 Trileptium ribeirensis
CTTGAGGTTATGATAGCCGGGGTCGTATGGGCATGGTGTTAGGAAGTTGCGCCATGCAGCTGCGTACCGTTATTACACATATACTTGACATTTTTATACAAAATGTTGCATTAATATAATTGACACTTTCACACAAAAATGTTACATTAACATAATTGACACTTTTTTTATACAAAATGTTACGTTAATATGATTGACACTTTCATACAAAATGTTACGTTACTATGATCGACACTTTTATACAAAATGTTACGTTAATATGATTGACACTTTTATACAAAATGTTACGTTAATATGATCGACACTTTTATACAAAATGTTACGTTAATATAACTGACACTTTCATACAAAAATGTTTCATTACTATAATGGACACTTTCATACAAAATGTTTCATTAATATAATTGACACTCTTATACAAAATGTTTCATTAATATTTAACAATATTTTTATACAAACTGTTTCGTTATTATAGACAATACTTTTATACAAAACCTTCCCTTATTGTAAGCGAATTATTTTGAACGATATTTTATACGAAACGATTGTCTGATCCAATGCGACCCCTGTATATGTAAGCAGCTATATACCAACGCGTCCCGATCCAAATTTTCAGTGCAAAAGTCCTGAAATGCTCGTGACAGGGCCGAAGCGGCCCTGTTACACTTATTTCCTTGAATTGAGCAAACCGCTTCCTTAACTGTAATCCGACTTTGCTTAAAAAGTTTCATAAGTCCAGGCGTCTCATTTCTTGAATTGAGCAAACCGCTTCCTTAACTGTAATCCGACTTTGCTTAAAAAATTAGAACTTCCTCGGTCTGGAACAAACCAGAATACTGATCAAGAATTTATATCAAAATATACCTAGTTTCTGTTAAATGCTAGTTCTTCGACGTTCTAATGGCAAAAATTTGTTTTTGATACCAGGAATGCCTCCTCAAGGATGTTGATACGAAGACTTACCATTTTTGAAATCGTTATATGTTCCATGACAAGAAGCTAACAAAAAAATCAATAAATTCCAGGTCCGACAATAAACAATGCAGGTGCTGTGTTAGGGTTCGGTTCCTGGGGTCATCGCTCACATATCGATGTACATTCCTAATTCTCTCTTCCTATTCAAAAAGCGGCTCCTTGCTTTGCACTTCCCCAGGAGCATAAATTAATTCACTACTTTAATCTTGAAAACCTCCTATGCAGAAAATTTAGGTTCTGGTCCGAGATTCCTTCACCTGTCTTTTACGTTGTAATAATCTTTACCATTACACAACATGAGAGCAGTGAACTTGATTAAATTAACGATGATCAGTCAGTTAACTGTACGATATGTAAATGGCAAGCCCACTGCAGAATTCAAAGACGCACAGACGCGGGCTAATCATCATTCTACTTCATGAGAAAAATGTGTATATAGACCTTTTTATGATTATGGGTTTTCATGGAAGTTAAGTTAAGGCGTCGTATATCAAGAATGATGTATCGCTGAAATTGCATTGAACAATAGTAAACTTTACTAGATACATCTACAAGTATAAACAGAAAATTATAAATGGATATCTACTAGAAATGACAATTTCGGCGCGACGTTTATATCGAGTGAGTCTACACCCGATTGGGCCGCAATTTTGCAGCTCGGGGCCGGGACAACCTCGATTCCTAGCGGGCCGCGCCGAAATATTGAAATTCCGGGCCTACCTCGATTTCTAACGGGCCGGCCTGAAAAATTTCGGCCCATTCTCACCTATACTAACTGCTACAGCTACAAAATACAGTTGTAAAATGATTCACGTCTAAGTTGTCAGCGCACAATTTTGCCGCTTTAACGGCGGCCGAAACTCAGCATACATAAAAACGTTCATCACTTAAATAGACATTGCTAAACAAGTCGACCATTGCCCAGATTGAATAACAATTATGGTTATGACCCTTTCAACAAATTGCGCATAAATGGTTATGAATATTGTCACAAACTGTGTAACAATGGTTAGGGCTATACCGGTCACGATGTGCAGTGAGTTGACGCATTTTCTCTCTGGAATGCTGCATTTCAGAAATTTTGGCTGGCAGAAGATAAAAGGAAACGCCGCTAGTTGCTAGGCGACGAATAACTTCATAGCGTGAACAAGTCATGGTATTGGATAATACACAGATTGGACACACGTTTTAGAAATATTTTAAAAAGCCAACTTTAAGAAAGCTGGAACGGCACATTCTTAGAGCTAGAAATATGATCCTTATATTCTTTCGACATTTCTTCAACAACTCTCAATTGCCGATGGAATATGTTTCCTATACATCGTAAGTTTTCCTGAGATGCTGCTTGAAGGTTGATTGAATTTCAATCCCATTGCTGTTAAATAACTCGTGTTATCTGATACACATTGCTTGTTTCACTACAATCGAACTCAAGGTCATAATTCTGAAAACTAGCTGATCTACAACTAGTCAAACGAATAAAATGAACATATATATTCTATGCATAGTACCCGCCAAAAATGATTGTGGCTCGCTCGAAATAAATTTGTTCTAAAAATAGAATTTTCAATAATTAATTTAAACAGTTGCGAAATCTCGAGCGAGCCACTCGCTCGCGACTCGCTCGAAATGCGACGGTCATTTTTGGCGAGTACTGTACAACCATATTACTAAATCGAAATCTGGTTTTAATTTTTGTAATGAATGATTTCAAATAAACCAACTAACAGCTAATGAGCTGCATCAGTAGTTGCTCTGCTTACTTAGGTTTCTTCGCGTGCACTTAGCACAGAAATAAGTTCAAAGCCCGAAAAACCGTTTAGTGTCAAGTACAAGCATGATTAAATAGAAAAAATTACATACGGCCACAAAATCAATATTTAAACATGATAACATACTTTGTTTTTTATGCTAAACGGTATCATGGCTCTACATTTTATTACAGGCTCCAAATCATTCGAAAGCCTTCGGTAATTCCGACGTCGTTAAAATTGAAGTTCAAAAGAGCAGCCATCAAAAAGGCGCCGAAAACGTATGCAAAAATGTGCGCGGCTTTGTGCAGTGCCTCGCCGACAACAAACGGACGCGCATAGTCGCCAAGTACAACTTCGAGACCCCTGAAACGATTCGAAACGTTTGCAGCAACAATTACACATTGTTCGAAATAAAAATTCGCTGTTCAAAAAATAACTGGGCTTTACCGCAAATTGTCGGTTAAACAACACAACGAAACAGTGTGGTTTCTCGGACTGTATTGCATGATAAAAAAATTTTTATACTGTTTGTGGCAGGAATTGTTCTCAATATTATTATAAATTATCATCGTTGGGTTTACCGTAAGCAATAGCAACCATTGTTTCTCTGTTGATGAGTAACCTTTGAGTAAACTAAACAAATGCTGCAGCAATCTTTAAATTTTTCAATGGTGGTAATTTGAAAAACGTATCGGCTAGAATATAAAAAGGATCCATAACGTATATTTCCACAAGTGTAGTGGTTTTGTAATGGTTTGCAGGCTCTAACCTCGAAGTCGGGTATGTAGCTTTCCATAAGTGGACAAGTGGTCTAGCGCGCTGCCTCGGCCAACCAACCAGAAGGTGTGTGTTCAACTCCTACCGGTGTGATTTTTTACATTTGGAGTAGTTTTTGTTCCGAGTAAACAAATGATGCTTCTAACGTGTAAATTCATTGTGGGATTAACATGGCTCAAAGAAAAGGTGATTGAGGTTTTTGTTATGCCGTATATTCTAGTGATGTGACATTAATAAACGAGGAATTTATATGCCCAGGTCGAGACTATGTAGGTTTGCAAATATTAACTAGCAAAATATATAAACCTAGATCACAATATAACAAGCTTCAGTTTGACCATATGACCCGAAAATTGTAGAAACTCAGCGATCCGCCAGAAGCATCTAGTTATGTTGAGTTATATTTCGATTTTTGACAGCCGCTGAACATCGCGGTCGACTGTCGGCTTTACCACTTCAGAAGTATGACCAACAATGTCGATCATGAACATGCCTGTTACCCCAGCCATATCCTTGTACCACTTGAGTTACACTACATTCCGATGATCATGTGCCACTTAAATCGTGCCCTAAGCAAGTATTGACCGCCAAAGTCACTCCGAATTTGGACAAAATTTTTCTAACTTTTTGAGATAATGCGGCCAACTACCAAGCATATACTGCTATAGATAAAAGCGGCATCGAATTGACACGCCAGTTACGGCCAGAAACCACAGTATACCATCATGTCTTCACAACAGTTGTTATTGTAGTCGACTAGTGTACGGCCCAGCTAAAATGGCTGGACTCTCCAGCCTATGGCTTACGGAACTGCCTCCACAAAAATGAAATCTGACATACAGTCCCTGACAAGAAGTGCAGACGCGGACCCAGGCAATTTCGTCTGAACGCGGACAGACACCATACTTGCGTCTGTCTTCTGCGTACTGTCTTACTTTTGTCAGGGACTGTAGTTGTTCGTTCACACACCCCTGAACGGTCTGGCCTGCGCCTAAACAAATAGACCATTTTGACAAGAGAATAATTTCGTACATAATCTAAAATTTTATCTGTCTGAATGTAAATTTATTATATCTACGATGCGTAATTCAGCTTTACCACCATGAGTATAACTCCGTTCACAAACTGATTTAAACGGGAACAGAACTTTTTCGTTGCATATTTAGACAGAGATCAATGAATATTTCAAGTACTTGTACGGGACAGAGCTTGTGTGTTAATGTCCTGTATGCCAAAGTATAACATTCAATAAGAAACCTAATAATTTCTTAGTACTAACAGTACGTGCTAGAAATGGTAGTCGCATTTCGAGTGGCTCGCTCAAAATTCCGAAAATACTAAGAATACAAAATCTATTTTAGAACCAATTGCTTTTAAGCGAGGTCCCAGCTAGGTTAGAGCAAGTGACAGTCATTCTAGGCCAGTACAACGCCAAACTTCTTACCAAAACGCATGCATGCCGATCGCAACTGCCAAAGCGTAATCCATCAGCGTTCCGGGGAAAATCATTGCGGCCGGGAACAACGGCACCATTGCGGCAGCCCAAATTCGTTCGAACGTAAATTTGCCCACGTAGCTTTTTGGCGGATCCGCTGAAATAATTATTATTTATACTGAAAAGCCGCAACAAATGACTTTATTTGATGAAATGACAAACTGTGGTTTTTAACCAGTAAGGTAATTTTTGGGGTTACGTGACAAGGGGCGCCAAATTTAAATGTATGGCGCTTTCAGCCTAAAGCACATTATACCATTGCAGTACAAATGTTACTTGCTTGATGCTTTATACCGCCCGCGACTCGTCATTTATAGCGAAAATCTTAATAGAGTACATTTTTAAATTTGGAACGTCGAGTTTGAAGATTTTCTGATTTAAACATACCAAGCACAGAAAACGCCCATATGGGGATGGCGTCGAAGACATCATGATTTTGTGAAATCAATATTCGCCTAATTATATATAACTCAAACCTATATATAATTATAAATATAACTCGATATAGAAACCAAAAGATACATTTCGAAAAGAAGCCTTCGTAGTAGCGCCGTACATCACAAAAAAATACGATATAAATTTGATAATATTTATAATATTAACCAATAATGCTAAACAGCGTGAAAGTTTACGTTAAAAATAGTCAATTTTACGTTCTTCTAGGGCCGATATTAATATGTCTAATTTTTCTGACCTTCTGGAACAAAAATGTGGCAGAATGCACCATTATTTTACTTATTCTTTTGTTATTATTATTATTATTATATTTATATTTATCCAATAATGTTAAACAGCGTGAAAGTTTACGTTAAAAATAGTCAATTTTACGTTCTTCTAGGGCCGATATTAATATGTCTAATTTTTCTGACCTTCTGGAACAAAAATGTGGCAGAATGCACCATTATTTTACTTATTCTTTTGTTATTATTATTATTATTATATTTATATTTATCCAATAATGTTAAACAGCGTGAAAGTTTACGTTAAAAATAGTCAATTTTACGTTCTTCTAGGGCCGATATTAATATGTCTAATTTTTCTGACCTTCTGGAACAAAAATGTGGCAGAATGCACCATTATTTTACTTATTCTTTTGTTATTATTATTATTATTATATTTATATTTATCCAATAATGTTAAACAGCGTGAAAGTTTACGTTAAAAATAGTCAATTTTACGTTCTTCTAGGGCCGATATTAATATGTCTAATTTTTCTGACCTTCTGGAACAAAAATGTGGCAGAATGCACCATTATTTTACTTATTCTTTTGTTATTATTATTATATTTATATATTATCCAATAATGTTAAACAGCGTGAAAGTTTACGTTAAAAATAGTCAATTTTACGTTCTTCTAGGGCCGATATTAATATGTCTAATTTTTCTGACCTTCTGGAACAAAAATGTGGCAGAATGCACTATTATTTTACTTATTCTTTTGTTATTATTATTATTATTATATTAAGCATAAATTTCTTTCGTTCCGAGATGGAGATTTATGATATAAGTACATTTAAATATTACTGAAGCCAGAATAATTAGCAAAACCAGTTAAATAAGGCGATACCTCCAACAGATGCGGCATATCTTTGAATTATACGAGTTGGACTTTGTTTCGAAAGCAGATGCAGATGTTTTTGATACATCGATACGTGGCTACTACTTGCCGGGTGCAACTGATCATCATTAGCTTTACGCGAGAGAACGCTAGTGCTTCCAAAATTGATTGTCCTTCCGCTAGCCAGCGTTATCAAATCACGACGTCCGGGCAAAACAAAAAGTCTTTGAAACACCATGCGGGAACATGGTAATCGTTGGGAAAGCATTATAGTGTTCCAACTGTTTCTATTATTTATGGATCAGTGTACGGTAATAACCTAAATACTGCAAAAATGGTTAACTGTTACAATACGTTTTACACTGTAAGCCATAAGCGTTGTTGTACAACTAAAACATTACAACCACCATGTTCTTGGATCATAAAATACTTACTCCACCATGTTCTCGGAGCATCAAATCTATAACTTATCATATTGTTGGACCATCGAAGTTTTATACCACCATGTTGCTGACCACTATGCCCAGACCTCTGCCACATTCGTGACTACTACAGTCAGACCTAGAACCATGTTCTGTGGCCTTATTCAGACCCTCATTGGACCGTACGATTTTAGCTCCCGCTCTATATTTGCGCATCAGGTAGTCGATAGAGATAACTTCAGTGTGTACTACGCGATATTATAGCCCACAATGTGGGCCATAAACATCGCGGCCAACTTTTAGGGGCGGAAGTGAAATGCACGCTATGCCGTTCTCGATATACCTAGCCCTAAGCCTGAGTCTTAACCTAAGCTGAGGTCCATATAGTGCCATGTACTAAGCTTAAGTATGGGGCGGCCGCCCACCCCTCCCCTCTAAGCTGTTCGTTTTCAACGTTCATAACGTCTGGTTCTTAAAGGCAAACATTACTATCAATCAAAACCATGTGCTTGGAGCACTAAAACGAATACAACTGCCATACGTTTGCATCGAGGAATCTAAATCTACATTTTCCTGGACCACCAAATTTATAACCCACCAAGTTGCTAACCAGTACAGTAAGACACTATGTTCTTGATCACTAAATGCAGATTTACACGTTCCTGAACGAATATAACATTAAATGGCAAAATGGTGGGGTACTAATTTGGCGGTGCAAGAACATGGATAGGGTACTGATTTGGCGGTGCGACAACATGGTTAGGATACCGAATTATTGGTTCAAGAACATGGTTACGGTGCTGATTTGGCGGTGCGAGAACATGGTGGGGTATGGTTTTGGTTGTCCAAGAACATATGAATCGTAAGATGGGTGCTAAACTTGAAGGGATGGGAACGTTATGCTTCCTAAAAACTCAGTGACGTTATGTTATTACCATGTAATGATATAAATTGAAAACTACCTACACAAATAATTATACACAATCTCATAGCGACCAACACTCCCACTCAGAGATGTTTTCATTGTCTTAGTTCGTTTTATGCTTCTAAATAATTATACACAATCTCATAGCGACCAACACTCACATCATAGATGTTTTCAAGGTCTTAGTTCGTTTTATGGTTCTAAATAATTATACACAATCTCATTGCGACCAACACTCACACTCAGAGATGTTTTCATTGTCTTGGTTCGTTTTATGCTTCTAAATAATTATACACAATCTCATAGCGACCAACACTCACATCATAGATGTTTTCAAGGTCTTAGTTCGTTTTATGGTTCTAAATAATTATACACAATCTCATAGCGACCAACACTCACACTCAGAGATGTTTTCATTGTCTTAGTTCGTTTTATGCTTCTAAATAATTATACATAATCTCATTGCAACCAACGCTCACACTCAGAGATGTTTTCATGGTCTTAGTTCGTTTTATGCTTCTAAATAATTATACACAATCTCATAGCGACCAACACTCACACTCATAGATGTTTTCATGGTCTTAGATCGTTTTACGCTTCTAAATATAAATATTGTTGAATAAAGATTTTCTTAGCTGTGAGCCGTTTCGGGATATATACTAAGACTATAATGGTCATCGTTATGCATGAATCTACTTTATTCGAGTAGACCTTGGTTAATCTATTGCCAAAATCACGACGTGCAAAAATTCGCGTTAACATTTCTGGCATCGGTATTGCTTAGCGAATGCGAATATGGCTCTGTGATGAAATGCATTTACGTACGCCAAGATTTCTCCACACCTTTGTCTGCCTTCAAATGACAAATTAAATTGTACAGCTATTCAACATGATATAGACCGATTAACATTATTGTTAATATTTTACAGCTATTTAATATGTCATTATTGAACATATTGACCCATTCGAGGTCTATAGAGTGTCTAAAAGCGTGCGAATAAAATCGTGATTAGAAACGTTGTTTTCAAGTTAACGCGATCAGTAAAAATTGCAATGTAATTCGTAATCTACATAATGACAAAGGAAAACGTCTACGAGTGACGCTTTAACAAATCGTGAACTCGCACATATGGAACAATCGTAATTGTTTGCGCGGTCATCGGTTTTGAGATCATAAATCGCAAAGGCTAGTTTACCTTGAGGGTCAATACGTTATTATTAAAATATTACCCTCAAGATTACCACAGCCAAGGTACAGCTTTGAGTAACCACAACCAAGGTACTGAAGAGGAATAATGCTACAACTTTGCTGTTATGAATTTTTTTCAGAGCTGTCATTTAACCCTTTAAACAAGTTGGTTTCATAGTTTTACCACAATATTGGCAGCGTTGTTATTAACCTGGTGCCGGAGCAAAATTTGATAAAATTTCGCCACTCTACCAATATTGATGTACATAGGTCAATCGAACGTATTCTAAAGGTTTTGTAGTCGCTAAATACGATAAAAGCAACTGTATTTGATTGGTATGCATAAAATAATGCAAGTTTTAGTGACCTAAAACATAAAATCACTTCAAATTAGAATTTTTTTGAAAATTTGTGCCTTATAAATTTCAATCCTTGTTTTTTTGGCCACTGGGAGAAGAAATGAGTCTGGTTTTGCCCAAACCCCTAGCTTAAACCTGAATATAAGCCTACCATCCGGTTGAGGCTAGGCAAAGGCTTCAGCAGGGACACGCTATGAAAGCACTGGGAAAAGTAAAAGAGTTCTTCCAAGTTTTGATATAAGGCTCAAAATGACCATAGCGTTGCCATTGATGTATTGCCGACTTATAATTGCTACCGTGATACTTTAAGCGGGCTTACGGATATGAATTTGAATCGATAAAATAGTTAATAAGCGTAGCGTAGCCACACTTGCCCGGTGTCTCCTCGTTTAGCGAGTTATCAGAATAAAATAATTTAACGTTGAACTTTGAAAAGCACAGTCAGTTGTTTGTATTTTAGTATGTAATGAAAAAGACGCCATGTAACCGTTGTTTATATTATTAAATACTCGGGCACATGTCTGATTTATATCTAGCATCATCTAAATTAGTGGCACACTCCATCGGCCCACCTAAAATTAACAATGCTCTGGCCGGATTCATCAGTAGATATATCCAAGTTATTTATGAAGTGTCTACGATCGTGTGGTTGTTACGAGTTCAGTCACTTATAAATTGAAACATATTTGTATGTGGGCTCATACAATCCAGAGATATTACATAACCGAACACTGGAAAGGCAACTGCTTCCGCGCTGAACCTGTTTCGACTAAAAATAATTTTTTATTGCTATTATCCAAGTTTTCACAGGGTGTGCGCCATCCCGGATGCCAGTTTCCCAGGATATCTTTGTCATTTTTCAGAACAAACCTAGACTCATTTTAGCAGACGAAACGTGACAAACTGTCACTTTGCTTTACCTGCCCTCAACATGGAAATATGATTTATAACGAAAATAATTACTGGACATAGCATGTCGGGATTCTTTTTGTGGGACGCAAAATATGGTTTAACCCTTGCCCTCGCATTTCGTGCAGAGCTGAACAACTTGCATCACCGACGGATTAAACCCTGGATCGTTTGGGTGGTAGCCTTGTTCGTTAGAAACTACGCTATTGAGGTGATGATGCTCCACTCCCTTAATAAGTAATCTCACAAAACAAACTAGTAACAATGGTTGTGGCAAACCTACAAGCCTTGATAAGGAGGCTTTTACATCGCAACACACATATGCACAAACGTGTGCCTCCCTCGAAAACCGATAAATATGGAACAAAACACAGATTGTTCAAAAATTTATAAAACCTAAGTTCTTGACATTTTACAAAATTTGCTGTGGCTTTTCGCTTGCATGCAGTAGCCAGATTGTACATATATATATGTATTACCTTAATGAGTCACCATTACCCTTTTGGTCTGCCATGTTAATATCATGCCCACTTGGTCCAAATGGACAAAACGCACATTGTTGCGGCTCGCTCTGTTTACTGAGTTTGTCGTAGATCATACGTTTAAACGTGGGTCCTTAAGGAACCGAGCAACAGCGCTCAAATAGCCCAGTGGCTTGCGTACACAAATTTCACCAGTACGTTTCGGGTTCCATCAACGGCGCAGGCTTGAGTTGGCCAAACACTGCACGATACACAATTAATGAAAGGATTAAGGCTCCATTTAATCATGGCTACGCTTACTGTACCAGGGATTTAGATTAAGCTTGAGTAAAAAATCATTCAATTTGAATGAAACTTAAACATAGACTTGAAGCTATAAAACCGAATATTGAACCATAGACTCAAATGTAGTAAAAACACATGAATCAAATTGAGTTCTTTTCACTCAAGCCTAGAGTAAAAAAATAAAGCGAATTCAGCAGATTGTGAGGCAGAAGCAACAAGTTATTGCGGGGTGTTCGAGCGATGCGTATTTGATTCAACCTCGCTCTAAATTTAGACTTAGTATATCAAAACGGTTTAGCACGAACTTAGCTTCTGTCCCTCAACAGTTACATCAGCGGAAACATGGCTACTGTCAATCAGTATACATGGTGGGACAAAACATTCTAATAAACGTAAACGCCCCTCAGGGTTACTTGGGCCCATGTCACAAGCGTAGCAGCTCAATTACACGTGAATATAATCGCTGATAACATCAAATCAGTTGTATGCCAAAATCATGTCAACGAAAACAAAATTTACTCACTGAGTCGTATATATGAAAATTATCACTACATTTAGTAATAAAGCAAGCTTATATAAAAACACTAACAAAATTGCGCCGAGCTACGTATAATTATTCATTAGCGGATCTGGGTCTAGCACTAGGGGCGGGGGCGGTGGAACCAGAGTAGCACAGTGGCGGGGCGGTGGAACCAGAGTAGCACTACGGATCCTAAGCACAGGGGCATGGTGGGGATTCAGAACACTAGTATTATAACCGCAACATTCGTAGAAAAATAAAAATGCGTATACACAGATTAGAAAAAATTTCAAGGTAAAATCACACAACCCATGTATCAAATTTCCACATCTGCTAGTTTCGGTATCTAATACTGCTACTGAACGTATCTAAAATATAAGAAATTTCATGCGCGACATTTATCTCAATATCTATATAATTTTATTAGTCTCATCGGAAAGGAATGGTATATTTAGCGAGCAACGGTGTTGAATGAACAAAATTTCCACTATACTTTTCATATTGAAGATATCGGGCGCGCGAGGGGAGGGGGTCCTAAAAAAGACCCTATATATCAGATACGAATAGATCTACGGCCAAAAATAAACGATTCATCTAACAAACGGATTATAAGTGAAAACCTAAAGTCACAGTTTAATGAGGGGGAAGTTCCAAGGGCCAATCTCCGAGCTTAGGCTCATACAAAGATGTTAGCTTTGACGCTAA
>JASANE010015145.1:0-37679 GCA_030248225.1 Trileptium ribeirensis
CTTTTATGTGTAAATGTCAAGCCTTAATTTACATTTATGAGCCCCTTATAGCTCATTTGCTCAATATATATGACACCAGGATGTTATAATCAAGTCGTCAGTTGTTCTTAATTATGTCATTAGTTGGGCGGAAAGGATTAATGTTTTGCTTCGGAATCCTCGCTTCAAGATAGATACTTCAATAAAGCTGTGGAGCTTTTAATTTTTTTAACATTGTCCTTGTAATACGGCCTATGTGTGTAGCGAAGCCCAGTAGTGAAGTAACTCTCACTAACGCATTTCATTCAAAACAATTCGATGTACTCCTGATTAACCACTCCATATCATTAATCATTTGTCGTAGCTACAGCTATTTTACTTCATAATCACTGAGATATGCACCGAATCTCAAAGCATCTGACTGAACAAGATGATCCCCGTGGTTTTATTGATGTTTTCAAAAATGAGTATTGTTCCGGTCTGTACACATCCTATACACGATAGCTAGTAACGATTTAATGGTTATTGTATATATTTTCAACGAAATTAAGAGTACGATAGTCGAAAGAATCACTTTTTACGTTGTCTGAGGTCTTGAGTTTCGTAAACACATAACCTATGTCCTCAGAGTTACACGATCGGCTGGCTTTTCAAAGCTGTCGAATTGTGTGGGACAGCTTAAATGCTCATGAGAGCCGTAACTTACCATTGTAGAGTCAACCGGACTACGCCTGTTCCTAGCGAAGTGGACAGTTCTAATATACCAGTATACCAAAGACATCATGGTGTTGAAATGACCGAAACAGGCATGAATAATGCATGCTAGGAGACACCAGATGCGTAAAAATATTTCCGGCAAAGCATAAGCTCGAAAATTAAAACGAAAAGAATAATCGAACCTGGATCGCGAATATTTTATGCAGTGTTCACAGAAACATGTGTGCACTCACAGCGCACTGTAGCACGTATGAGCAGGATTATTGCTATGAACATTTTCGAACCATGTAGCAATAGCATGTATGCTACAAATGTCAGAATTTCGTTATTACATTTCCTGAATCTCTATAGACGGCAATATTGCCTAAATAGCTCTGTGTATACACAATCAATATTAGTAGAAACCACATAGCTGAAACTCTAATGCCAAAAATCATACTACAGTGAAAAACTATGACCTCGTAATACGGCAACTACCTACCGTTGTTGAATTCTCTTATGGACCTAGGGTTGTGAATTTAGTTGTCACTCAAGAATTGTCCTCCCAACTATTAATGATAAATCCTTAATTAGCTGCATAAAGTGACAAGATGATAACAGCTTTATTGTAAAGAGGACTCATTGACGGAAAGAAGGAGTCATTGACCTCGCAATACGGCAACTTCCTACCGTTGTTGAATTCACTTATGGGCCTAGAGGTGTGAATAAATTTAGTTGTCACTTAAGAATTGCCCTCCCAACTATTAATGATAAATCCTTTATGATGATAACAGCTTTATTGTAAAAAGGACTCATTGACGGGTAAAGCGAGCTGACATAATTATCCATTGCTAAATGCAACTAAGACTACCAGTATTTTCAACCGTTTCTCACTGTCACATTAATCAAATTAAGTAATTTTATCCTATTATGTTTTGAAAAATACATGATAAATAAATTAATAAACCATAAGCATGATTGTGTATCCGAAATCCTTTCAGAATAAAATATAATGAAATAATATAAGAAAAGCATTTTTAAGTTTATTTCAATTGTAATTAAATTTAAATTTGAAATAATATCTGTATTCCATTAAGCCTTCTTCGCCGATACGATACAAAATACTAAAGCCAGAACAAAATTATTTCCTGACAGCATGTGGTAGTGCCAGTTTGCCCATGTGTGACTTGCGTAGACTTATTTGACATTTTGTGAGTAAACGTTACAGAAGCATTTCTGCGCTTTACATCATTCAGCTGATAAGATTTATCATTCTCTACTCGATATATTTTGAGCATTTTTATATGGTCCTAACGTATTATGTCTCCAGTAACGATTTTGTATTTTGCATCAAAAATATAGCCGATTGTGGCGCAGCAACTTTCTAATGGCACATCATATTCCAAATGTTGTATTTGGATTATTTTTCTCATGATCACGCCGTAAGTGTCGCATATAACATGTGATACAAACATTAAAATAACAAAAATAAATATTCTTGAAAAAATAACGAAAAAATAAACATTTGAAAGATTTAATTTGTTGATAAGAGAAATTAAAAATCTCTCAGAAATTATATTAAAAAAGCGTTAGTGCATTTCCGACTACCGTAGGAAGTAGGGCCTTGTACCTTTTAATTAAGATCATATGACTTGTGCAAATAATTCACGATTTGCCTTTTAATCATCTTAACGCAGAAACACAGGAACGGACCGGTCTCAACGATGGCTGAGAATGTTTCTCTCTGTGTTCTGGCGAACTCGGTGTATTTATAAATTTTTAAATCCACACCTCATCTTATTTCTACAGTTAAATCATCACTTTTTGACCATTTCACGATATATATGCTTATAATATTATTTGCAACAAAAGTATGTGTGGAACGGATTAACCAATTTTACTGTAGTGGTTTTTGGTATAATCGTACTTTAGGTTCTGCGTGTACGAGATTATGCATTTGACTGCATACTGTTGAATCATCATAATAATTAATCGGCGACGGTTTGATGAACAGACAGCAAAATGCGTCGCCCGATTATTTGTCATGTCTTGACTAGACTACTGTATTAGATAGTGTCAGAAACAAGCAGACGCGAACACATTACTCCGATTTTCCGACGACGCCACTGGCTGCCTGTTGAAAAGCGGATACAGTACAAAACGCGCGTCATCCTCTTCAACGCCATATCTACCGGCGCACCAACATATATCTCCAATATGGTCAAACTATCAGTGCTGCCACGCCTAGCGGCCTGCCGCATAGTCAAAATCGACGTTTCGCGCAGTAACAGTTTCAGTTTCTTTGCACCACTTGCATGGAATAACCTGCCATCAAGCCTCCGTGATCCTAGTATATCAATTTCAAGCTTGAACTAAATCTTGACTGAAAATTTTCATATTTCCTGGAATAGGCGATACATTATGACATAATATTAACCTCATTTATGTTATACCGTGTTGTTCGCTTATGCGCCTTTGTAACATTTTCAATGGAATTGGCGCATTATAAATCCATTATTATTATTAATAATAATTGAAATATGTTAACAATTGGCTTCAGGATTTTCGAAGTCACTTGTTCTAAATTACAGATAAGGTGAAATCTCTAATTTGCAATATCATAGGATATCTGAAGACCGAGACTAGTGTAATTTTTAATACTATTTCCACTGGATAAGGTCTTCACGGTTTTGGCAAACTTAGCTCAAAATTTCAAAGAATTTAAGTTCCTTTCCGGTGATACGTATCGTTCCCCAAAGGTGATATTGAATTTATATTCATGTTATTTTATAGTTTAAAACCGCATCAATGAATTAATATACATCGGTGATAGCATGCCCTCAAAACTGCAGTAATTGGGCTGCAAAACGCCCTTAACTCCAAAGTTCGAAGTTTAGACAAAAATTCGAAAATAAGCCTTTTTAATATTTTTGACATACTGATCCTGTCTCAAGCCCGTAAATAGAAATCCACATAGTGAGCAGTCCGTTGTTATTCCTTAACAATATCTGCAATAACTTAAGCTTCAGAAACTAAGATTATATTTTCATCAATTATTCGTGCTCTAAATTGCATAATTAAAGTAATAAGTTGAAAGCTGTTTATAGCTATTTTTTCGGGCCCATGACTAACCACATCTGTATAATTTTAATATTATTGTTTTCGATTCAAGCTTATCATCATGAGTAGATAGTACGTTGAGAAATATGTATGCTATTTACAAATATTAAAATAGTTACTATGGAAATAACCTTTGTGGCTGCTGAAGATAGTGTTCGGTGAAAAAGCAACTCCAGTGCAAATGGTTATAGTGCTCCAAATCTGCAAAAGAACTAGATTTAACTATTTCTGTAAGAGTATTTTGTATAGTTAAACATACTCGATTATGTATAAGCCTTAGTATCAAGAACATTGGAATAAATATAGCCAGTCATATATATGGGAATAACGAGTATTTCGTGGTGTTAGCCATATAATATTGTGGTTAATTATGCACTCTGCACTAAAATTTCGTCATTTGCTGACGGTTTGTGTTTATTATCACAAAATGAATTGTTGAAATACTCTAATACCCATAAACTCGAACATATTTATGTATAAAAATTTGTTTACAGTATATTAGTGAATGAATATTGGATGTTGCAGTCTGGTTCCATGTTTAGTATAAAAATACTAACTAAAACTTTAGTGAAATTACTTCTTCACTACTATAAACGAAATGCACAGAACGTATTAATGATCGATTGTCCGTCTTGTGGAAATAACGCTTAGCCATATTTCCGGACAGTGGTAATTAATGGACATTTAGTATTGAGAATTTTCCATCAAAGACACTCTACTTTGTACGGACCCTAAATTTGAACAACAATAATAAAACTACTAAAAGTTTATTCTAATAGCATAGCCTTATTTCAGAACAATGGTAATTAATGGACATTTAGTATTTGAGAATTTTCCACCAATGACACTCTATTTTATACGGACCCTAAATTTGAACAACAATAATAAAACTACTAAAAGTTTATTCTAATAGCATAGCCTTATTTCAGGACAATGGTAATTAATGGACATTTAGTATTTGAGAATTTTCCACCAATGACACTCTATTTTGTCGGACCCTAAATTTGAACGACAACAATAAAACTACTAAAAGGTTATTCTAATAGCATAGCCTTATTTCAGGGCAATGGTAATTAATGGACATTTAGTATTTGAGAATTTTCCACCAATGACACTCTATTTTGTACGGACCCTTAATTTGAACAACAACAATAAAACTACTAAAAGTTTATTCTAATAGCATAGCCTTATTTCAGGACAATGGTAATTAATGGACATTTAGTATTTGAGAATTTTCCACCAATGACACTCTATTTTGTCGGACCCTAAATTTGAACGACAACAATAAAACTACTAAAAGGTTATTCTAATAGCATAGCCTTATTTCAGGGCAATGGTAATTAATGGACATTTAGTATTTGAGAATTTTCCACCAATGACACTCTATTTTGTACGGACCCTTAATTTGAACAACAACAATAAAACTACTAAAAGTTTATTCTAATAGCATAGCCTTATTTCAGAACAATGGTAATTAATGGACATTTAGTATTTGAGAATTTTCCACCAATGACACTCTATTTTGTCGGACCCTAAATTTGAACGACAACAATAAAACTACTAAAAGGTTATTCTAATAGCATAGCCTTATTTCAGGGCAATGGTAATTAATGGACATTTAGTATTTGAGAATTTTCCACCAATGACACTCTATTTTGTACGGACCCTTAATTTGAACAACAACAATAAAACTACTAAAAGTTTATTCTAATAGCATAGCCTTATTTCAGGACAATGGTAATTAATGGACATTTAGTATTTGAGAATTTTCCACCAATGACACTCTATTTTATACGGACCCTAAATTTGAACAACGATAATAAAACTACTAAAATTTTATTCGTTGTCAAAAATAGCATAAAATACAGGTACAATAGATTTTAAAACGAAGCAATTATAATTCTGTTTCATTTAATGCTGAGTAATAACAAAATTTACTGCATCATAGGTCATTCAACAGTATTTCCAGCAAGTTGTCGAATGCAACCTTTGCAGACTGAATCAGTTGCCACAGTGAATAGCACAATAATTTAAAGTATAAATTGCTTACGGCCTTCACTAAGTTTGTGTTGTCAAGTTAGAAAAATTTAGGTGTTTAGTAGAAGCTCATTTATTACAGACGGACTTAAGAACACGTCTGATGAAGTTTTTTGCTCAAATTAAATACAAAAATTCGCTTATTTTGCGTGCGATTTTGTTACAAAATATTCAAGTACATAGTACTAAATGAACGATAGTGACATCTTATACAGCGTAGTATCAAATAATTATACTGAGCAAGTTACCAGTTAGATTTTGTACGAAAAGTTATACCAAAATTGTATAAAAATATTGTATTCATATTTTTTATTTCGAAATCAACAATACTGTGTCAAACCAAATCGATATGTGGCAGTATTAAACATATATATTTAGCTTACATGCTTTCTTTTAAAAAATAATACAATATTTGCGTTATAATTCCACTTTTAGTATAGCGCGGCTGTTGCAGTAGATTATGGCTATTTTAGAATACAAAAAAATTAATCATACTATGTGGTTGTTTCAAAACCTTGAAACAAAACGACATTCTTACTTTCGCTGCATACCAATTTAAGCACATGCTTTCGCAAATCGAGAGATTCTTTGGCTCTCTGAAAGAATGCTGATCGCATGTGCATACTAATCAGCACTAAAAGAAAATGTCGTTAGGAAAGTTTTAAAATTCTGTTGATCTGGGATTCTATTCAAAATGATCGGTGAATCCGGACCTCTGTCGTGAAATGTTGATCAAAATTGAACTGAAATACGTCTAAGAAAACATCCAAAAATTCAAACGATTCGCCAACGAAGATTTGAGTTAGATTAATTCTAAGGATTAAATAAGCAATGTATTTTCATAAAATTCATTGTAGTTCAAACTTATTTATCAAATTTCGCTAAACCTTACGATATAATTTTAGTACAAAAAATTGCCTGTATATATTGTTGCTATAATTAAAAACGAATTTTCTGTTTTTAATTACAGACATCCAGTGAAAGTACTTTTTCAGATCAGAATGCAGTGTTTAATAAAACTTTCAAGCAAATATCAGTAACTGATTTATTTATATAAGTTGACAGAGCAAGGCTAGCGAACTGGAAAATAAGCCATGAAACGAGCCAAACGCACAACCGGGTTTGAAGAGAAGTTTCAAACTTATGTGCTTTTAAAACGTTTAAAAACACATCCGCTTAGTAGTTGCATAGGATTAGTTGCATAAGTTTATATGCAATTATATGTTTATTTTTATTTCTCTAATGCTATGCTTTTAATATTTAAACTTTTCTATCTTTTAGCTAAAATGCAACTTGTCTATCCGCAGTTATAGCGTATGTTGAAATTCCTGCTGATGAGAAATGAAAAATGTTGGTTCCTTGAAGCTGGTCATAAATGTACCATTAGAAATAAGGTCAGGTGCACATGAATAAAATATGTTTTAATAAACTTTATATAGACAGGTCACACAGCGGGAAAGCTATCTCTTAACGCCTTATACTCTTGACGTGCGCATAAATCCATAAATGCAATAAACCACACATGAGGGTGGTTTTTTACAAAAGATTTAACAATTACTACACCTCGAAGAATACTATATAACCTACGTGATGTGCAGGATATTGACATGTCTCCCTGATTGAAAGTGAATTGGAAAATCCGGAATTGAAACCAATATTCAGGCGACAATATCACTTGTTTTCTCTAGAAATAAAGGTTTAGCAGGACAAACGTCCTTCATATATGTGCTCTAGACTATGATTGATTACAACATAATTCTTATAGGAATTACTAGTATCTTGAAGAGTTAACTACATGTGTTATTCATTGCTTTTTTTGATCAGTTAAACAAGCGTTAGCTTCGTGCAAACTCATTCAAGGCAGAGCGACATATTATACAGCATTACATCACAATCGCTACCAGCGCATTCCGTCTGTTAAGTGAAATGACCTTACTATCATAAACTGAAATGAACTATGGAGGAAACTAAATTAAATTTTTGATAAGTTTACCGATTTCATATTAAATTTTTAGATCAGTTAAACAAGCGTTAGCTTCGTGCAAACTCATTCCAAACAGAGCGACATATGATGTAGCATTACATGCACTATCGCCACTAGCACATTCTGTCTGTTCAGTGAAATGACATTTCTAGCATAAACTGAAATGAACTATGCAGGAAAACAATTTTTTGATAAATTTACCGATTGCATACTTAATTATCAGTTAAATAGGCGTTAGCTTCGTGCAAGCTCATTCCCATCAAAGCGACATATGATGGAGTATTACAAGCACAATCACCGCCAGCACATTCACATCCTGTTCAGTGAAATGACTTTTCTCTCATAAAATGAAATCAACTATGGAGGAAAACAATTTTTTTGATAAATTTACCTATTGTTTACTAAATCATGTGCCAAAACGGGAAAAAGCTAAACAAAGGCTTATTGTCACTATTTTGGGCCATAACTGATATAAATTTCGCTGCTACATATATATTGCTAGGTGAAATTCGTTACTAAGTCCAGCCAAGTTATACTTTTATGAGACGGGTGATAAGTAGCTTTTCAGGCCAAAACCCATTCAATTTAATATCAACGTTGCAAATAACATGCAATCTTAGACTTCGTACCATTAATGCTCATATATTTATTGTACAACATCTTCTATGAGACAACATCAATTCTAATTTTGAACCATTACATATTTACGTTAAAAAATACTGGTATTCATTACGTAGGTATTCATTACATTCATTCATAGGCTGTATTCTTTACACTCATTCATAGGCTGTGCGAATTTGTGTCATTTTCACTTCGCAACACTGCCGAACCAAACTGTGAAGGACAGTATCTACTTCATTTCACCGCAAAATGTAAAGAAATTTCTACAAGTAATAGTTGTAACATAGGCAGCAGTGCGTTCAAAGATTTGTAGGCACGGTTTGCGACGAGTTCAAACAAGTGCGATAGTACGAGTTTGAACAAGATACCGTGCGTACAAATCTTTGAACGTACTGTTGCACATGCTACAACTGACTTGTTATGTAGCTAACCGTGCATTCAGACATTTGTATGCACAGATATATTACATCTACTATATTACAAGAACTGGTTATACCTAGCACACGTGGTTACAGATAATCAAGGATTTTAACTACTTTACGGAGTCAACTACACAACATACAGCTACATCGACTTTTAAACTTCACACAGTATCACTTAAAAGAAACATGTGACAGTAAGTATAATGGATTGACTAGAATTTGCTACAAGATACACATCTGCCTATGGTTATAGCTCTGATCTACACAGCGATGTTCAATTGATAGGCTTCAATGCAATATATTGGAAATTTTCCTGCCATAAAATTTGTTGAAACGCCTATATTTCATTGAAATTTTATTTACAGCATTTGTGATAGAGGTTTGAATGCATGCAAACTTGATAAGTTATTCTTTTATCTGAACTGATTCCGGCAGAAATTTAACGATTGGGTATAAATGTCAGGGAATGGCCAAACGGTAGAAATGTTTAAATGGTTAGTGAACTCAACCAATTGCATTTATGAAGTGTTTCAATATCTTCACATTTTTCAATGAAATTAAAATTTTAGCTGATAATTTCAGCTTGGCAAAAGTCGAAAACAACACGCATTACCAATGCACTGTTGCGTGTATAGCGTATGCTCTGCATCAGGTAACACACAGCATTATTGTTGAACTAAAAGCAAAACGTTGTAGTAATATTTTAGCTGTATATTACTGTAACATATATTTTGAATTTTTGGTAAGTTCGAACATGTGAACACTGTTCAAACTTTTCAATGATATTCCTGCAGCCAATAGTCGATGTGATGTATTGTTTGAAAAGGTTTCAGCACAAATTTTGATCTCAAATTTTGAAAGGTCAAAACTTTCCTTTAAAAATCACCATCAACTTTTGATCAAAATTTGACCAAATTTTGATCTCAAATTTTGCTCTCAAAATTTGAGCAAAAAGTTTAAGCGCGTGAACACGCATTTAAATACCACCATCCAGAGGGATGGTATAAATAATGCAGCATTCACACAAAAATTTTTGCAAGTAGTCGACAGTTTTGCACTGAAAGGCGAACGATATGTTACCTCAACTAGGCACCAACAAACTTAAACCAAAGTATAAAGTTATACATAACCAGGTTTACATAACCAAATCTACATTTGATAGATAGCATAGTAGCTAAAGTTACAAATAGAATAGACGCCGTTACCTAATGAAGACATAGTGTAACTAACTATGAATGTATTAAATATCTACGTAGGAAGATTATTAACAGTAGATTATAGCAATATTTGTGATTTGCAATATTTACATATACTTACATTTTGACTTCACGTTTCCATCCAATCCAAGCTAATCCAAAGTATAGCCGACACTCATATTTCATAGTCACTATATAAAGCCTTATGAAATGCCTTTACAAATGCTAAATAAAATATACATGACTAATAACAGTCCGTCGCAGTTCTGTTAATTGCAAATGATTCGTTGCAAATATATATATATGCGTTTAAACTTCTATATTTTAAAATTATATATTTCGATACTTGTAAGAAAGCAACTATGGAGATCCTAGTTATTGTTTACTGTTTCGAAACGTACCTGTTCCCATTGTATTGACGTGACACGTGAGTGATTGAAAACTAATAAGAATATAGAACAATAATGCACTAAAGTTTAAAAATGATGAAACTAAATATAAGATTATAGATCATAATATAACTATTCGTTTTTTTAAGAATAGATAGATTTGAAGGCAAATTTGCCTTTTTTGTGCAATCCATGTTAGGTTTACCAAAAGTTCATTAAAACAGTTTTTTTGAAAAGTATTACACTCGGTCAAACTTATACAATTTGTCTTATCCGCTAATGAGATCATTTTCATATTATCGTTACAAGGATGGTACACCTGTAATGTTTTATGATAGGGTTTCGGCTATCCCCAAGGTTTGTTATGATGAGGTCGCCAGGAGCCTATGAGAATATACGAGGAGTATCAATCACTGATATCTCCTATTTTTGTGTAATCTCATTGTATATTGGTGAGCAGATAGGCCATACCAAGTGAAACGTAGGAGAAGTCGATACTCTTCCAGAGAACCTTGTGGGTACCCCTGCTATACCTGGGAGGTAAGCCATAAACCAATCGCATCATCAGATAAGGCAAGCCTATTCAATATTTTTCATGTACTATTGGTTATAGCAAGAATGCAGTAGGGAAGAGTATGACACTTCCCTGCACTCACATTTAGCCCGTGTTTGATGATACGGGCGTTTTCGGCCTGACCCCTCCCAGTTTCTGTGGAGTCGAGATGCCCCGACCCCCCTCCCCGAGTTTCTGGGAGGGAGTTCCTCGGACCCCCCCCCCAGTTTTTGGGGAGGGTCGGTCGGACCCCTTTCCCCAATTTCTGGGGGGTCGGTTTATAAGCAGCTGCATATAATCATACACAGCAGAAATTGGGAGTGGTCTGACCGATTCTTCCCTCCCAAAAAACTGGGGCGGGGGTCAGGCCGAAAACGCCCGTATCATCAACCACGGGCTAATATGTGAGTGCATGGAAGTGTCATACTCTTCGCTAATGCACCCTTGGCTAGAGTAATGAGTAAACGTGAAATCCGTTAAAGACAGCGATAGGTTAGTTAAGTAAGCCATATGTGTTAAAACGTTCAACGATTGCTGTACTAATGCGGCGTTCACGTTATAATGTCCACACTATTTTGGACTTATGTCCCCCTGTAGTCGCGACCCTACCGTATAGACAGTCAGGGTAACACCCATACTGTAAATCAATTGCCGAGGGTGTACCACACACCCCTAGCTACCACATTTTTTCTTGACAGTGTCGTACACGCCCTTAGCTACCAATTTGGCGCGAACTAGCTAATGCGGTTTATTAGTAAACTGTCCTGTGTAGTTTTTTCTAAATTTACGATATTTGTATCTAGCCCATATGAACATTACTCAAATAATTCCGAACATTGTGAATAAAACTGCCAGAAGGCCTGACACTGTCGAGAAGTTGTAATACGCGTAACTAGGTACCTAAAAACTTTATTAAAAACATGAGGGTGTCTAAGACACCCTGTTGTCAACAGTGTGCCTGACACTGTATGATGTACATAGGTTCCAAACGTTGGGGACATTACAACGTGAACGCCGCATTAGTTCATTGTTGACAATACTAAAATACTCGTTTTCTTGGCAGCTAAAACACAAATCATTTGTAACCTTCTAAAGATTGTTCCATTCAAAATGGGGTCTTCCAAAAACTATATGGTCCGGAAGAATAGTCGATTAAATTTTAAGTTAGCTACAAACCGTAAATGTCTTACACTTAAAAAACTTTTTAGAACGATTAAATCAGTTGTTGGTGATATTTCTGAACCCGAACAAACACGACTCAAGCTTAAAGTATTTATAAATTACATATAAATAACATGAACTTTTAACTATCAAACTGTTGTATATAGGCAAAATCGAAAACTTTTGTGTCTCTTGAAGCGGGAAAGTTAGAAAAAAACAAAATTCAATAATTGTTTCAGTTTTTTGATTGCATTTAGCTCCGTACTAACCGACGTTGCGAGCCATCAAACTGGCTGGCATCTAAAACATTTAAGCGACATTTTTTAAAAATTTTATGCTGTCAATTAAAAATTTGCATTGTCAATTAAATTTGACTAGCATCTATTTTCTAGTTGCCTATTTTAGCATTTAAACTTGCTATTTTTTGTTTACGAGTTAGTCACATTTTTAATAGAAAAACAGTATCATACCAACCAAATATTAACAAATTTTGAAAAAGTAAATTAACAAAATATTGCAAGAAATGTACAGAATATTGCATCGAATATTTTATCACTCGCTTTCAGTTCAATATTATTAGTCTCAGTCTTCGAAAATTTGTTATTTTAGTACAAAAGTCTTAATACCATAAAATGAATCTACCACTCATCAATAATCCCTAAAAGTATACTAGCATGATAAACCTGGCTAAACCTAATATTCTCATGGTTAAGAACCTAGAAAAAAAGCTTTTTGCTTCAAGACGAATATATATGTGGAATAAAAAACCAACATAAACTCGCAAACTGGCAATATCAAACAGTAATAATAATAATATATTCTTGATAGATGCGATCATGAAGATAGATCTCTAAGTTAGAAAAAATATTTCAGTTTTGGGGTCTTTTGAAAGATATTTTGATGGTACTCAGTAGACCGATGAACTACTTTACCATATTCCGCTTAAATGGATTTATTGAAATCTTAGTAAAATAAATAATTTAATTACTGGTGCATGCATACAGAGCCAGACACAAGTAACGGGAAATCACAAACGAGTAACTCGAACACGAATACAGAACGAGCGAAACTCGAGCCTGATCCAACTGACGTGCGAATGAAGATCGAATAGTTTTACGAATTGATTTCGAGTAACTCGAACACGAATACAAAACGAGCGGAACTCGAGCCCGATCCAACTGACGTGCGAATGAAGATCGAATGGTTTTACGAATTGATTTCGAGTAACTCGAACACGAATACAAAACGAGCGGAACTCGAGCCCGATCCAACTGACGTGCGAATGAAGATCGAATGGTTTTACGAATTGATTTCGAGTAACTCGAACACGAATACAAAACGAGCGGAACTCGAGCCCGATTCAACTGACGTGCGAATGAAGATCGAATAGTTTTACGAATTGATTTCGAGTAACTCGAACACGAATACAAAACGAGCGGAACTCGAGCCCGATCCAACTGACGTGCGAATGAAGATCGAATGGTTTTACGAATTGATTTCGAGTAACTCGAACACGAATACAAAACGAGCGGAACTCGAGCCCGATCCAACTGACGTGCGAATGAAGATCGAATGGTTTTACGAATTGATTTCGAGTAACTCGAACACGAATACAAAACGAGCGGAACTGAGCCCGATCCAACTGACGTGCGAATGAAGATCGAATAGTTTTACGAATTGATTTCGAGTAACTCGAACACGAATACAAAACGAGCGGAACTCGAGCCCGATCCAACTGACGTGCGAATGAAGATCGAATGGTTTTACGAATTGATTTCGAGTAACTCGAACACGAATACAAAACGAGCGGAACTCGAGCCCGATCCAACTGACGTGCGAATGAAGATCGAATGGTTTTACGAATTGATTTCGAGTAACTCGAACACGAATACAAAACGAGCGGAACTCGAGCCCGATTCAACTGACGTGCCAATGAAGATCGAATAGTTGTGCGAATTGAAAATGTGAACATTGTACGAAGTATATATTCAGCTAATAATTTAGTGGTAAGATGCAATAAATGACAAATTTTGTACACTATAGTCGGTTGAAGCAATTATAACATATGCTCAACCGCAACTTGTGTTCTACATATCGCTCAGAGCTGGTCACAATTTTGTCTGCAATGTCGATCTAATTGATGAAGTTTAAAGATTTTATCCGTCGTTTACCTAGTATATCAAAATTATAATGTTCAGGCCGAGTTCTTTCCTTGGTGTTAAATTTCTTGAATAGGGGTACTTATTAATAGCAAGACGATACGGATGAACCATGCTACTGTGGGTGGTCTGAATTCGATCATCAAAAACATGGGGAGCCTCGATTCTGCTGTGGAATAAGACTGCAAAAGTATGGATGTGGTGCCAGGCAAGAGTGTGATATATAACGGTTTTGGAGGTCAATGGACATGGTGGATTATATTTTCGTTGTCTAAAAACAAGGTGGGTAGTCATTCATTTTTACGACCCATAATGTGGTTCATATACCTGGGGGAAACCGAAATGTGCCGCGACTTACGCAGGCGATGATATGGAGTGTCTAAAATGTTTCACACTCTTCAGCAGACTGAACGTCATCAACCCTTGACAAAGCGTATGCATTTTTTTGCAACAATTATACTCGAACAATGTATAGTATGCAGCATAGGTGCCCATAGGGTTAGGGTACGGGGTTACTCTACTTGGGGCCGAAAACTTGCGTAAAGTTTTAGCAACAATGTATATTTTAAGATATTCAAGATACTGAAATACCCATTTTAGCAAACGTGAGAAATTGCAAGTAAAAATTGGAGAGCCGGTCGAAAATTTTTGGCAACATTGCTTGCATACTTTCCCAGCTACCCATCCACTCCACCCATCCACACTTTCTGTGAAGCAAAACCACATGCCCACTCGAACTGATGATCCTGTGACACCAATGAGGTACTGTAACAGGCCGATGCAAATTATGTATAAGAATAATATCTCGTGTTATTTTGAACATTTTACGTGCGAGTTTTAATGTTGTAGGCTGAAATAATTACGTTTTAAATGAGAGGCAAAAATGACAAATGATGATCAATGGTGAAACTATATTTTTTAGTTTTTTGATGGGTAAGAAGATGCAGATTGTTACTCAGCTCCCCTACACCAAGAGTCCGTGATGGAATTTTGTATATAAACAGGACACTCGATGACACTCATATACATTGCCTTATTCGATCATGATGTCGTATTTAGGCTTACCCTTTCCCACCCCAAAGAATGGCACTGGATCCTCCATGTTCTCTGTGAAGTGTTTATTAGCCGAATAGTTGTTTTCCGGGATTTCCACTGCCTGTTCCACAGTTTTGCCGAAGGCATCGATCACACTAAGGCTTCTCATTGGATTTTTTCTGGCTTCCAACACACTTTGGAAGGTAATCGTTTCCACCCAAAACAACCTTGCGGGCGGGTAGCAAATATAACCAATAGAACCAACTACGTTTTGCGGTAAGGCGTAAAATGAACATCGGCTAAGGCAAAATACAATATCATGACAGAGTGTCATACATTTTTTTACAAAATTTTAATAATACAGTCTTGATTATTGACATAGAGATGCCGCCTAAAAACATTTGGTCCTAAGTTTATATACCTAGATCGAAGAATAATGCTTATTCCATGGCCGGATTCTACCAATGACACCGGAATACCGTTTGTAGAAGGAACGATGAATAGAATAATGCTAACTTTGCTTTGCCCCTCAACGTTATAAGTTATCACATGTAAATATTTGACGATTTGGCTTCGCTTTTTGTACTATACATATGTAACATTGACGGCACAAAATTAATATTTAATAAGTCAAACACTCTCGGAACAGTTTCAGGAATATAATATGTTAGGTAATGTAATAATTATAGCTAAATATGAAGCTAGGATTCGATTGGCCTATACAATGGGGCGACGACACAATTTCCTACTCACTTGTAATATTGTGATAGAATGTGGGCTGAAATTATGGATTCACGTGTATGATGTCGTCTCACAGAAGCGAAAAACAGCTGGAAATTTAAGACTATTTTAGCAGGACATCCAAAATTGTTTCAAAATCTGGTTACAGCTATCTAGAGTTTACTTATGTACTGACCCTATAAACCCAGAGACAGGATGTAAGATTCTATATTAATATCTGGAGGCAGTTGTTTCATTTGAGACAATAATTTTTATCAAAGACAAAACGTTGTTGTGCGACTTAAAGCTGTTAAGATGAAGTGTAGCAAATTTGTCGCACGAACAACAGTGTCGTTATCTTGCGCTAAAAGTCTTATTCGGTAATTGATTTTAGACAGCAGTTGGTACAACGAAATCAAGATCTTTATAATAGTGATTATATAGAACCAAAGGGCTTGCCCTTACTCACAGTTCATAAATTAAATAATACAATCAAAATTTGATTACCCATGACTGCTGGTCGCTATTATTTTTGGATGTCAACGATTAAACAATGATCATATTTTGGGTAACTTGTTCGTCACTTGCTCGCATTGTTCACATCGCACTTCTTGAACTGACGTTTGATACATTCAGCACAGCAAAGTTTGATTTGATTAATCGTTATAAAACAACGATTTAAAATTTTTAAATACAATTTCTCTGGAACATTAATAAAAATGTGAGTTAACGGTTGGTAGCAAGACGTGTCTGAAACTCTAGCGAGATGTGCCCACGAAAACGGCTAAAGCTAAAAGACCGTTCCGATTTTAGCGCGTGCGTCAAAACCTGCCGCTTTTGAGTTTTTCTAACTCTAAACAAGTCGATTTATAAATCGACTTGTTCACGAAGAGGTCGTTTGAAATTATCCATTCCCGAACGAGATGACGGACTGTCGCCAAAAATGTCATTTCTATTTTGAACTGAAGTTGTGCTGCCGGAAATATGGTTTATTAATGTCGAAATTTCAGTCACAAAAAAGAATAAAACCATAAAATAATCTAGGTACAAGCCGATTTTGAGCTTTTCTAATTCTAAACGAGCCTGTTTATAAATCGACTTGTTCACGAAGCGGTCGTTTGAAATTATCCATTCCCGAACGAGATTACGGACTGTCGCCAAAAATGTCATTTCTATTTTGAACTGAAGTTGTGCTGCCGGAAATATGGTTTATTAATCTTAAAATTTTAGTGACAAAAAAAATAAAACCATAATATACCCCAAGAAAAAACTAACTATTTCGAGAGCGGAAATTTTGCGTAAAAACGATATTCGGCAACGAACTCTAATTCCAATCTGAAATGAAATTTGTGGGGCCCAAATAATTTGGGCAAAGTTAATTTATAAATGGCCGATTTAGGTAGACTTGTCGACTTGTTTTAAGTCAGAAAACTCAAAAAAGACTTCACACGGGCACTCCGAATGAAAACGATTTTTAATTTTAACCTTCCTCATCACGCATTAAGTTACCGCACCTACGTATCGGTAAATACAATTCTCTAATAAAATATCTCAAATATATAAAGTAGCAATTGCAATATTATGTGGGTTTACATGAAATATGATCCGAATTGTTGCCAATTGCCCCAGAATAAAATACTTTCGTGGACGTTTTGCCAAAAAACTACAAAATATAAATTAAATTTAAACAAACTAGACATTGAAATGTAGTTTCGCAAATATCAGGAGGTGTAGCCAATTTTAAATATATTTAAAAAACTTTAATACCCCAAAGGTGTACTTGACGTGACTATGTGGTTTGTAGTTTAGGCTGTTATACCTATGCACATATAAATGTATATATTATATATTTATATAAATTAATTTAAAACAAACTAGACACTGAAATGTAGATTCAGAAATATCAGAAGGTGCAGCCAATTATAAATCTATTTAAAAACTATAATACCCCAAAGGTGTACTTGACGTGACTATGTGGTTTGTAGTTTAGGCTGTTATACCTATGTACATATAAATGTATATATTATATATTTATATAAATTAATTTTAAACAAACTAGACCTTGAAATCTAGATTCAGAAATATCAGAAGGTGCAGCCAATTATAAATATATTTATAAACTTTAATACCCCAAAAGTGTACTTGACGTGTTTATGTGGTTTGTAGTTTAGGCTGTTATACCTATGTACATATAAATGTATATATTATATATTTATATAAATTAATTTAAAACAAACTAGACACTGAAATGTAGATTCAGAAATATCAGAAGGTGCAGCCAATTATAAATATATTTAAAAACTTTAATACCCCAAAGGTGTACTTGACGTGACTATGTGGTTTGTAGTTTAGGCTATTATACCTATGTACATATAAATGTACATATTATATATTTATAAAAATTAGTTTTAAACAAACGAGACCTTGAAATGTAGATTCAGAAAAATCAGAAGGTGCAGCCGATTATAAATATGGTTATAAACTTTAATGCCCCAAAGGTGTACTTGACGTGATTATATGGTTTGCAGTTTAGGCAGTTATACCTATGTACATATCAATGTATATATTATATATTTATATAAGTATTATGTATTTATAATGTAATAGATGATTATGTTCCAATTAACAAGATGCTCTTATGGACTATTTGACATCACGAAGCTAAGCCGAGACACATCCAAAACTAATATTATAGTAACTTATAACATATTAGAAGATACTGACCCGCGTAACCTGGCGTATGACATGCAATAGATAACATGCCATTTGAATTCCATGTATTCTGAATATCAGTTTCCACTTGTAAACATGCAACACCAGCTGTAACGCTTGCGCAAAATGAATAGTTTAATGGCTTTGCGTGGCTTAAAATCTGAACAAAATTTACTAAACTCGACGTTAAAATTAATCGATTTCATTTTTTTTCGTTCGCGAGAAAAAAGTGATCTGTGACAGCGAAGTTCCGTTTGTGATCATCATTGGTAAACTCCCAGATATATAAAAGCCATGTTTAAATAATAATAATAATAATAATAATAGACATCATTTATATAGCGCAACTTTTCGCCGAGCCGTTACAAAAGCGCTTACAACATGAAACAAATATATATTACGGAGGAAAAAAATATATAGATTAAATTAACAAATATACATATGCATAAATGAAATAGCTTAATTAGCAAAAATTTTTCACATTATTTCTCAGCTTTTAACGACACTGCCATCTTGCAGAAATTTATAACATACTTTTTTGCATTATATATTTCTGTTGTTGGAAAGGAAACAAGATAACTTTCTGCAATTTGCCGTTGTCATATCATTCTCACCAGTTAAAAAACCAAAGGAATTAAAATTTCATCAAAAACATTGATGTCATGTGAAGGCATTATTGGTTAGAAGCATAGTGCCATAGCTAATAAACATGGTAATGAATTACATTGAAGAAGAAATCCGCGTAGCTCTGCGTAGATCTGAAGCATTAAAGAGATTAAATTGATGCTAACATAATTGAAACAATAATTTTTATCGCTCTAAATGGTCAAAGTTTTATATGGGAATACCGTGTTTCTCAAACCGTCTCAAAAATGGTTTCACATATACAGTTTTACATTAATAAAATTTTGTGGTGGAAGGATATCTGCAGATAGGTATGTTCAAATATACTATGAACAATATACAAAGTCAATGCGTCGAAGCCCAACGTCGCTGCAAAGTATGGTGGGGCTTTTTGCCTATAAAATATATTTTCAATTCAATAAAAAATACTTTGAATTGATATATTTTGCTGATAAAGTTTATTTCGAGAGAGATTTCATTCAGACAGGAAATAACTATTTTTCCGGCCAGAATTAGATGCAGCAGTGCTAGCATTCGCTGGTTACCCGCTTGGGAGTGGGCGGCCGCGGATGGTCGCTTGCAGTTGGTTGACCCTCAGTGGTCGGTCCGACGCTTGCGTTGAACTGACCCCGAATAGTCGTTCGAGGTTGCGTTCGAGCGAGCTTGCAGTTGACTGAGCCAAAGTAGTTGCTTAAGGTTACTTATGAACGACGCTTGCAGTTGACTGACCCCCATTAGTCGCACGAGGTTATGTTCGAGTGACGCTTGCAGTTGACCGAGTCAAAGTAGCTGCTCGAGGTTGCTTGCGAGCGACGCCTGCAGTTGACTGATCCCCGAGTGTTCGCTCGAGACAGTGTGCTATCGAGAGCTAACTTGTAGGTAGACGCTCGTATTGTGCACGAATGAGTGCTCACTCTCATTTCTACGTTCGTATTGTATCCGATTTCACTCTGAGTTAGACTGGAAAAGTGCAACCATAAAAGCCTTAAAAGAAATGATACATCGCATGATGAATTGACGATAATCTTACAGCTTGCTCGGAATTAATTCGCATATGTGCGCTCGCTTTTAGTCAACTCGCGGTTCATGGTCAAGTTCATGGTACCCGCTCGCGGTAACTCGCATGCGATCACTCGATCGCACTAAGTGACCTGCGAGCGGTTACCCGCGACTACTCGCTCGCAGCCTCATGCGAGCGGGTACCATGAAATAATGCAAGAATGCAATTTACCAAGAATTCTGGCCATAACTGTATAATACACTGTAATCTTACGGCTTTATGAGATATTATGTCAGCAAGTAAATATGTTTGTTCGATTTAATAGGTTATCCTATAACTGTTTCTATTATTAGCAATAAATGTCGGCTTGCAAAATTCTTGATTTCACTAAATAAAGACGTTTTTATAAAACAGGGTATCAAAGGATTACAATGTTTGAACGAGTCTTTTAAGTCAAAAACAAACCCAAATTACATTAATAAATATTTGTGTGCATCTTTGTTAAAACCAATTAATAGTAAAATGATTGTATATATACTGCTCTTAAAGTTTTTTGGATGAACGTTACTTTAAAACTGAGATTTAAAACTTATAACGCTACCAGTTTGCCTAATCTGAAACCTAATTATTATACAATCACGCACATTCCATACTAAAAGTAGATGCTAGTAATAATGAAAATATACGGTATTTTTGAGGATTGTATCACTGCCGACAAATGTATGCAATTGTAGAGAGTGAAATAAGTCGATATGAACTGAAAATAAGAAGAACTAATAAGAAGGAATTGTCTAATAATCTGATCTGGACACAAAGCTATGATAGAACGAGATTTCTTTAGCACAACAGTTAGTAGACCACCCAACAACCGCTTCATGACCGCAGCTGTATTAAAATTGTTTTATTTGCTGATTTAAGTAGCTTTTTTGTTCTGAGAAAACCGATTGAAGGGATAGTATAACAATTGTGTTAGCTGCATATCGGCCGCAGAAGAAAGTTTTTTTACGTATTTAATAAAAATAAGAACAAGGATATCGTAATTTGCCAAATATAGCATTTAATATAGAAGAGAGTTTTGAGTGATTTACTTGTGGCTGGATTAGGACCGCTTTATTAAGCCTCACATAAAAATATTTAGGGTAATGCAAAATTGTTTTTGTGAGGAATTTTGGAAATGCTCTGTAATTCTGATATTCACGTGCTCGATTTCACAGTTTCTGTAGCAGTTTTTTCCAAAAGTGACGCCAGTTTCTGTACCATCATTTTAATAATGGCACACTTTCTGTAGCAGCTTTTTCAGAAATTCTAACCCCACATACAATATATAAATGCACATGGCTCTCTATGAACAATGCTTTATGTAAATAGGTGTTAATTTTAAACCACGAACAAATAGACGTTTCGTTAAGACTGTTGGATTTCCTATTCTGTTAGGGTCATATCAATAAGAACCGATTTGGCATAAGCGAAAATAGACGAGTCCAAAAGTAAATTTTGTCTATGACCTATATTCTACAAATGATGTGTAGAACCATTAAACGAACATAATAGTATATATATTTCATATTTACAATGAAAGATGGCTCATAAAAATAATTTTGCAACTTGGAAATTTCTTCAAAACGAGTCCCGGTGGCCATGAATGTAAAATTGGAAACTCTTCAGAAGGTGGCAGATACCGCTAGCATCGTATGTAAACTTGGCAACTCTTCAGAATTTGCTAGATACCGGTGACCACGAATGTAAACTTGGAAACTCTTCAGAAGGTGCTACATACAGGTGGCCACCAGTGTATACTTAGAACCTCTTCAGAAGGTGCTAGATACCAGTGGCCACGAATGTAAACTAAGCAACTCTTCAGAAGGTGCCAGATACCGTTGTCCACGAACGCAAACCTGGAACCTTTTCAGAAGGTGCTACATACCGGTGGCAACGAATGTAAAATTGGAAACTCTTCAGAAGGTGCTACATATAGGTGGCCACGAATGTAAAATTGGAAAGTCTTCAGAAGGTGCTGGATGCCGGTGGTCACAAATATAAAATTGGAAAATCTTCAGAAGGTGCTAAATACCAGTGGCCACGAAGCATTGCTGTTACTAGACGCAGCAACGCGATACCTGAGTTTGCAGGACGAGCGGTTCTTTAGTTAAAGTTCACTAGTATTGGTCAAAAAACTGACAAAACAACGTCAATAGGTACGTTGAGCGTTCCAAATTTCTTGCCGGCTTTATTTTGTTTGTCACGCATTGCAGATAAATCAAACCGTTAATGTGCGTAGTTACCCGGCGGCAATGTTATACAATGCACAGCGGTCCATTGAGTTAGTTGGGTAATTAGCGACGGTTGCAAGCATACTATCTCTAATTCTGAAGGTTATTACGTATATATACGAACCACCCTGAGCGAGTTCCGAAGTCCCAGCGGGATCGCGGGTGCTTCGCAGGAAATGAGAGGTACGCTCCAAGGAGGTAGGCGGGAAGCGGGGTAGTCGTAAGGAGGATAAATTTTCGAAAATTTTTAGGACTCAAAATTCTTCTTAATTTTTGCAATTTCTCAACCAAATTTTGCCAATTTTCACCGAATTTTTTTATTTTCGAGCATTTTTTCCTCTTTTTCACCCGATTTGTGACTATTTTCGCCAAAATTTTCCGAACACCTTCGGCCCGGCGCGGACGAAGAGGGGAATTGTGGTGCTTCAGGGGGAACAGACTACCTACCAGGTGGGATCGGTGGCAACGCAAGGGTAGGTCTCGATCCTCCGGGGGATAATCCGCTATCCCCCTATGAACATGTATGGTTAACAAGGATCCGAGCAACAGATCACTTAAATGTTGCCCAGCAGACTACCGAAAATACCAAAAATCAAGCAGTTTGAGTTTAATTCATCACGACATTAAAAAATTTTGTAGCGACAATCAAATTTCATGAATTTAAAACAAACATTAGCATAACTATAAATATGCACTGATTTTATACGAGTGACAATTACTTCGGGAAACATCGCTTCGTTTAGATAAATTTTGAAACCAAAACACTGGAAAATTACTGGAATTGTGGATTTTCAGTTAAAACATAATTTTATCCTTTATCTGTCATAATTAAAACATAATTTGCTGATATCCGTTTATATTTCATAGAAGCAACCGAGAATGTACTATCAATGACATAAAGTGAAAATTTTGAATCAAACATGGTCAGTAAAGCCGCATGATTAATAAAAAATTTCAAATTTTTAGTCTTAGATGGATGTTGCCCAATCCCTGCTCTTCAACAGATCGATGTATATGTATATAAGTACTTAGAGTTCACTACTAGACATAGCCTCCGTAGTGTAGACTTAGCTTGTGTTTATTTTATAATTTAAAACAGTGTCTATCACAATCTCTGTAATCACACGATCTATCTACCACATTCATGCACGTCAGCGATTACTGCATGAGATTATTTCTATTTTCATGAAATATCAATACTTATAAAAGTACTGTAATCATTTTTCTTTAACCACATTGTTGAATAAAATTATTCCACAGAAAGATAGATCATCCTGCCAGCTGGTTACGACACTAATAATGAATTTTATTACAACAACGGCCATAACTCTGAAAAGGATACATAGATCAGTCCCGATTTTTAAGGATACATTAAATTTAGGATTTTGCACATACAGAAAATAGATTTGTCTCTCAATTGAACTGTGCCCATATCTGAATCAAAATTACTACGAATAATGATGTGATCGCTATTACTCGTTAACGATATTAACTTTGTTCGTAACAAGATTAAGACGTGATGACTTATGGTATTGTAGACGTGATGACTTATGGTATTAAGACATTATGATTTATGATATTAAGACTTATTATACATGCATAACATATATCACCGATGTATACAGTCGATTGCATGAGTGTCCAAAATTTTGTTACGGAAGAACATTGTTATGTGTTTAGCCAAAATCAGGTTAAATATAGCTATTGTTATTCGTATCTTAGCAATTAATAATTTGTTTGGTTAAAGATTCATTAATACATGCTTTACAGATATATAAATTGTACTATTAAAATTGTTCTTAAACTATTCTTTAGCATGGTTTACACTGGTCAGCGCATAAAAGCCATTATAATATAAAACCCAAGGTCCTAGCCGAGTATTTAGTTTTGAAACTTCTTGTTTCCATCGAATTTTAAGCTTAATCACACCTGATTCGAGTTTTGTTCGTAAAAAAACTTTTTCAAAACTGTCAATTCGTTATTCAGTTTATATATACTGAAAAACCAACAAGCTCGGTGTCACCCAGACTTCTCATATTACCATCGGGTCAGGAACACTCAAAAAACTTCTGTTCGACAGGCCCGTAATTTGAAAAAGAACGAAAATGATATTTCTTTAACAGCTAATAGTGTTGTGATTACCACCATGTCTTTGAAACAACTGAGTGAGAGCTAGAAAATAAAGAAGGCATTGCTAAGCTAAAACAATTTTAGCGTTCAAAAACACACAACCCATGCATAGCAGAGCATTGATAATATATTTGAGTCTTGTCTTGATGTATTATTGAATTATCGTATATTTTGGATCTCTATGCCTCAGGCATACATGCTGAACGTCCGTCTATGCTTCCAAGGGCACACGACCCATACATAACAGAACATTAACCGCCGACATCGCGTTTTCCATTCCCAACGCTGTAGTTTAGCTAGATACTTGTCGAATATTTCGAAGCGAACAAGAAATTTCAAATGCGAGACTAAGATTATATTAAATTCCATGCCGTGAAAATTGCGTGCGTACTAAGATTCAAGAAGACCAATCCGGCTTAAACTCATAGAAAGAGAATAGAAGCAATATATTTAGCCTTAAAATCATTTTAGTACCAAATGGTACAGTTGTTTCTACATCCGATTTGTACAAGGAGTATGTATATCGGATTTTAATTGACATTTTTTCAAGTTTGTATTCCTTAATATTGTATCTAATTATAAATATTTTTATAATATATTGATGGTACGCCAGCTGTCACCAAACCTTTACCAACGTTTCGGCCACAGAGCTGTAATGTTCTTTGTTAATATCGAACGCAATACGGGTCCCGCTGACTGTTGCGGTACTTGTATGTGGTTTGATTCGATAATTAAAACTTATTTTTCACTTCTACTTACAGACCTTTATCCATACTAAATTTTCAAAATTCT
This sequence comes from Trileptium ribeirensis, assembly GCA_030248225.1. Lineage (NCBI taxonomy): Eukaryota > Metazoa > Nematoda > Enoplea > Enoplida > Thoracostomopsidae > Trileptium > Trileptium ribeirensis. The sequence continues at coordinate 25,601 of JASANE010015145.1, forward strand.
GCTCTAGATAATAGAGATAACTCTTTCAGACTGATAACTCTAGATAACTCTGATAACTCTGATAACTCGAGATAATAGAGATAACTCTAGATAATAGATAACTCTGCTCTAGATAATAGAGAGTTTATTTCTTTGCCCTTAAAATTTAAAATGCAAAGTGTTTCTTCAATTTAAATTCAACTTTAAGACCTGTCCGGGTTATTGTAAAATCAAGTATTGGTCGGGCGCTTCAGTGATTACAGCATAAAATGTTTTTATTATACATCTGAAAAACTTTGCTGTTAATAATACTTCAAAAACGCGTCGAACATGGTCAAAGCAAAAACTGTAAGTTATATCAGGTAAATTATGCATAAATTATGTAGATCGTAGCAGAGAGCAACTTAATGGTTGGTGCGTTCTGTTCTGAGGTTTTCTACACAATGGTTATATCCAATTTTTTTCTGAAAGGGCGATCAACTACGTTTTACATTCAATTTACGTAGACCGTAGCAGAAAGCAACTTAATGGTTGTTGCGTTCTGGGGTTTTCTACACAATGGTTATATCCAATTTTTTTCTGAAACGGCGATCAACTATATTTTACATTCAATTTACGTAGACCGTAGCAGAGAGCAACTTAATGGTTGTTGCGTTCTGGGGTTTTCTACACAATGGTTATATCCAATTTTTTTCTGAAAGGGCGATCAACCACGTTTTACATTCAATTTATGTAGACCGTAGCAGAGAGCAACTTAATGGTTGGTGCGTTCTGAGGTTTTCTACGCAATGGTTATATCCAATTTTTTTCTGAAAGGGCGATCAACTACGTTTTACATTCAATTTATGTAGACTGTAGCAGAGAGCAACTTAATGGTTGGTGCGTTCTGAGGTTTTCTACACAATGGTTATATCCAATTATTATTTTTCTGAAAGGGCGATCAACTAGGTTTTACATTCAATTTATGTAGACCGTAGCAGAGAGCAACTTAATGGTTGGTGCGTTCTGAGGTTTTCTACACAATGGTTATATCCAATTTTTTTCTGAAAAGGCGATCAACTACGTTTTACATTCAATTTATGTGGACCGTAGCAGAGAGCAACTTAATGGTTGGTGCGTATGAGATTTTCTACACAATGTTTATATCGAATTTTTTTTCTGAAAGGGCGATCAACTAATTTTTACATTCAACTGTGCTGAAAGCAAATGGTCGAAACTTTTACGTCAAATAATAGGTACGTTGAACGTCAATTACTGGACTGAAACAGCTATAGTTTTAGTATGGTCATACATAAACTGTCAAAATATTATAAAAGTATACATGTCAAAACTTCTGACGTATCTATCGAAATATAGCATGGTTGATTGATAGCTGGTTTTGTTAGAAAAAGGCATGCAATGTTCGACACAATATATATTTAAATAACGTAAATTTCATGTCAGCATGATAACTGGCTGATCCAGGATCTCGTGGCGGAAGCGTGGGTCCAACTTGGACAGGAATCAACCGGGCAGCAAAGCAATAAAGAGAGGTCCTCGGCTATGTTACGTGATACCGTGCTGGTCGACCCACAGATGCTACGCACCCCTGCCGCCCTGAGGCTCAGCGTCGCCCCTGACTGTCCGCATCCACCCGAGACTGCGTACCACTGACGTACCGCACTCCTGAGGTTCCGCACCCCCGCCGGTTGGCTTCACACCGCCGCCGCCTCCATAGAACCTCCACCGCATCCCCACCTAAGACTCCACATCTTCCCCAGCTCCGAAGGCGAGCAAAAAACTTTAGCTATATTACAAAAATTTTAAGGCAAGATAGAAAATATTTCGTGGAAATATTGGAGAGGAGTAGGAAAGCTTTTGGTTACCCCCCAACGAAAAATAGGTTACTAACATTCGTCGGTAGAGGGAGGGTGATGATCTCGGCCTTGAACAGGTGGTAGGAGACTACCCAAGGATTCCCTCGCTGGATCCGTACTTGAACATGATTCTACAAACTGCAACAGAATAAGTTGTGGCAAAACATGTGGATTTCGAAAATAGGGCCTGTTGTTACCAGGTTATACTTCATGAATGAGCCGAGGTCTCACAGGGTAGCCGGATCGCCGGTGGGGGCCTTCGGCTTCCCAGGGGGGTCCAGGCTGTCGGCGGCGGTGTGAGGGTGCCACACCTTGGGCTTGGCGAAAAGCAACTTTTGGTTCCAGGAATTTTCACAGCTTATTTTTAATCAAACTGTATTATAGTTATAGCGCTACCGTTAAGCAAATCTTTCCGCCTAGCTTCGGATACCTCCAGTTTCGAACTCACTCTAATAGCGCTTTCAACTAATGAACTCGAATGTTATATCCGCGATTTGGATTTAAAATAAAACCAAATATCGATATTTTCACGAATACCTTAATGGTTCGACTGGCGTTGCTCAAATTTTCACAGCTCAGTTTTAATCAAGCCATATAATAGTTGTAGCATTAGCGTTAAGGAAATCTTTTCATTTCGAAATAAAGCATAAAATCCGCTATTTTAGAGCCCAAGCTGTATTAATGACTCACAACTTACCCGACACCTTCCCTATGTCAATAGAAGCTTTTCGCGAGGCTGAACGTGCCGCCCTGCTCTGCTCTGCAAAGCCGAACCCCCCCTCCCTGGCGACTGCACTACCCCTGAGACCACGAACCTAGGCCCATTTATGTACTATAACTTGGTTTTGCAGTTTGAAACTTAATAATAGAATGGAAGGATTTGGCTTCTTTTTTCAATACGACATCATTTAATCATCACCATGCAGTGAAAATGTTTTAGCAAAGTATTTAGTTTATGTATTGTGTATTGTTTGTAGTCTTGCGTTACCTTTGCCTATAGTTTGGACACATTTATAGTTATTACACGTGTGCGGGATCCGTGTGGATTCAAGTCCTCACAATATCTTAGAATTCATGTCAAGGTGTTAGCAGACGTATAAAAATTTAACTATTTTTGCGCTTCCAATAACATATTGTTTTTAATTTATAGATAAAGTACTTTAAGCAAAATATTAAAGCCAGCGAGGACCACTTATAAAACAAAATTGGAAAACGACGCTTCAAATATGAGATAACCTACTATCATTGGCTGTAGCAAGTTCTACGTAACAGGTTCCATTGACACTAAACTTCGGTTAAACTAGCGATTTCTAATTCTGGTATCGCAAAATTTTGTGTAAGAAAACATATCTTTTCCAGAAACTTAGAAATAAAAAAATATTGCTAAATAATCATAAATAATAATAAATAAATAAATAAATAAAATAAAATAATAATAATTAATACTTAAATAAATTATTCCATGAAAATTCACTTGAGTTATGCTTGCTGCGCGCAAACTACATATAAAGAACCCATAACACAGCAGAACTGAACATACCATATGTAGTTAGTTAAAGATTCATACACCATGTTTACTTAAAAGAAATTTGATTCCACATCATTTTTTCTTGCTTTCCAGTTGACTACTTTTTAAGTCCTCCATATATAAGTTCATATGTACTTTTTTAGCCCAAATTCCAGAATGTTTAAGCTTAATGAATCCTCATTCCCGGTTGTATGACCGCGTTTCAGAAACAGAACATCGCGGCAAATGTCAATATTTAGTAGATACTATAGAAAAAAGAACTGAATAAATTTGTGTTGGGTTATACACAGTAGCATTGATGGAAATCCATTATTTTGGTAACGGTGTTCTTTTACTTGAATGCAAGAGACCTGACCACACGGGACTATTAATTATAATATTTCTTAACTCCAAATTGTTTCAAATCCATTTTTCGCGAACTTTACATATAAAACATTAATAAGGACATAGGAGCGGGAACGATTTTGGGCTGGGGGCGAGAACTGTGTTTTACTATCCGCTAGCTAGGCTATTCAAAATTTTAACAGTCGAGGTGTACTGTATCCGTGACATAGTAGCTAGCCCATTTGAACGCGTGACATAATTGGGACCATGCGCACGCATCTTATTGTAAATGATGCATTAGAAGGCTAAAATATATGTAGAAAATAAAGCTCTATTTTCAGTTATGCGGCAAAAACAACCAATTATTAGGTTATCAATTGTTATTTTGCGCTAAATCTATTGAGAGAACAATGTCAGGATACGGTGTTGTGCGTTCCATTAGTGTTGCAATGAGCTAAATAGAATGCAAAATTTCCTTAAATATCTCGTTTTTTCAAAAACCTGAGATTCATTTGGGAGAAGGGGAGAGAAACGCGGCTTTCGCGTACCTTCCAAATCTTCTGTCCCCTCGTTCCCACACCTTTGAATAAGGGATACATTCAGGCCAACAACCAGATCAAATAAGATGAAGGGGCTAAAGGAATATCAATGGTAGCTCAGATTTGTCTGTATATAAATAGCAAAATCAATGTGACAATAAGTGATAGATGGAGCTAGACCTGGGAAGGGCTGATCGCACTGTGATCGCCCAGCTTTACTTTAAGGGTCTGGTTCGAATAGTTACGAACACATAATGTATAACAGTAAGTGGGAAGGAGCTTGGGACGGCTGATCGCACCGTGATCGCCCAGCTTTACTTTAAGGGTCTGGTTCGAATAGTTACGAACACATAATGTATAACAGTAAGTGGGAAGGAGCTTGGGACGGCTGATCGCACCGTGATCGCCCAGCTTTACTTTAAGGGTCTGGTTCGAATAGTTACAAAGACATAATGTATAACAGTAAGTGGGATGAAGCTGAAGCTGGAGTGGAGACGGCTGATCGTGCTTTACACAGCTGTGCTTTACTGGTCTGGCTCAAATGTTATGTTAATTATTATGAATTATGTTATGAATTATGCTACAAACACATAATGTATAAGAAACCACAAAGCTAGAGCTTATGGCAACATCAAAACATGATGAAGATATACATTTACCTAAGCACTTTTAGCCGACAGCAGCAACACTGTGTACGGTCAGCTATATTGCTAAGTACTCGGGTTGGTCTAAAGGCAATTTTTTTCAGTTCCAGTTTCAGAGCTTTTTGGAAAACGAAACACGCCATATATACTAACAAGATAATTTAAGACAATAAGTCGGTCCACTAATGGCTTTATATGTCTTATTAAACAAAAAACATGAACAGCAGCTGTGGTTTTCGATTTGTTGTAGAACGAAATTAGATTAATACCAAAATGGGAACCAATTTTATCGTCTAAAATACATACAGTCCAGTGTGCTTTGACAGTAAAAGCGCTTATAGTGAAAAAGATGTTTTGTATTATGAAAGTCTGATTTGGTCCCTACGAATTTGGTTTTAATACAATATAAGTAGAGACTGTAAAAATATCTTTATTCTAAATTATTTTGCTTCGTTCTAAACGATTTTACTATAGCAGCATTCTAAAGTATTTCAGACGACGAAGTTGCTGAAACCCAAATTTAGGAAATAAATTCATACGCTGAAATATAAAAGAAGATCAAAATGTAAATACAACGCAGAAATGCATTAGAATTTAACATTTCAAATATTTAATGGAGGTAAATTTGTAGCGAAAAGCTACGGTTTTGTGCTACACAGCTACGAAATCTTACGATCAAATCGTTGAAATTTGAAAACTGAAATACATAGATTCCACGGTAGAGCCTTGGAGAAGAATGTGGCACTAGTGCCTACCATTACACTGCATACGTTGCGGGATGACGTGGTCCATTTTTGGGTCAGCTACCTTACATTCAGTGTTTATCATTTCTGCCTTTCCAACTTTTATTCAGCCCCACTCCAACTCACAACTTTCATTCTGTTTCCCTAAACATTTGTTCCAAATTTGAACAAATAATAAAACATGTTTTTTATTAATGTATATTTTTGTTTAAATTTGGAACAAAAGTTGGGGAGGCGAGGGGCACGATGAAAATTGAGTGACAGAGCCTACGTTGGAAAGACGGGACAAAAGTGGAAGGGACTAGACAACGCCAAGGAGCACAGGACAAAATTAAATCTTATTTCCGTGGAAAAGATGAACGAATCACACAAAAACCGATCACGCCATCCGACAACGTAGTATAACATGCTTATCAAACTCTTCTTGAAGAGTCTATCATAGACTCTTGAAGAGTCAGGAGTTAAAGCCGAAGTATTGTATTAAAATTGGCTTCAGCGAAAAAGTTCAAATTCAGAATTAGCAAGAATTTAGAGGTGTCTACTACAACATGGTACAACTGCAAACAATGAATATTAGTATAGTAAAAAATAAAACATCGAAAACTAAACTAAATGTTCAAGCCGGTTTTCCACACGGCTTTTCTTGATTGTTTAAGTAACAGTTTAAAAAAATATTTTCTACAGATCATCTGTAGTATTAGCTTACCTGATACACTTAAGCAAATATGTGTCGCGATACTAAGACAACGCAATAAACCCATACACATCGGATCAAACAAGTATCACCGGAGCAGAAAATCTAAAGCATCTTTTGTTCTTTACCGCTTGAAATTAGTTTTAATATTTATATACGCCAAATATACTTCACAAGATTATTATATTTAATCTTTTTATCTTTTTGCTCAAATTTTGAGCTCAAAATTTGAGCATAAAATTTGATCAAACCTTGATCAAAATTTGACGGTGATTTTTAAATTAAAATTGCGATATTTTAAAGTTTAAGATCAAAATTTGAGCTTAAACTTTTTAGGTAATACATCTCGTCCTTAATTGGCTATAGAAATATTCACGAAAACTTTGAACTGTGTTCGTATGTTCAAATTTGCAAAAAATACAAAAAAGGTGCTTTCAAATTTTGATCAAAATTTGAGCAAAAAGTTTGAGCGTGTGAACACGCCTTTAAAGAGGACCTGCCGGAAGTAATCATTGTATATAATGTACATAGCTTACATTGTACGTATATAGCTCCGAGATCTCATGGAGGTAGCCGGGGTCGGAGAGGTAGTGGACGTCGGGGGAGAGGTCCTCAAAAAGAGGCTGAAAAACTTGGCGACCACACGTCGATGACCCATTTTTGCCGATTTCACCCCATTTATGCAAATTTTCGTCTTATTTTTATCATATTTTGCCAAAGTTTTCATGCTGCGAGGGAGGGGGTACCGAACATCTGAGGGTAGGAAGGTAAGGTCTTTGTGGAAGTAGACCAGAACCTCGAGGGGGGTTCCGAGGCGTCGCGACGTGGGGTAGCCCCTCTCATTAGCGTAACCGGACTTTTTGATTGGGGGCGGCCATTTTTTGCAAGGTTGTGTTTTCGCTAGTTTTTATATATCAGCGTCCAGCCCTCAATTACATTTGTAACTGCTATATATAAGTAATGACATACTTATACTCCGATAGGAGTTTGCATTGCGAGTGTTGATTATGTGAAGGATATATTTTCAGAGCACAAACTATTCTGCAGATTGCTAACTTTCGTAAGAAAAAGAAATGTGTTGTAAAATAATCGCGCGAAGCGCAAAAATTTTTTTCCGATATTTTATTTTTGGAAAGCGCAAAGTGCCTTCAAATCTCATCCACTCTGAAAAATCCAAACATAACAAGGGTACCTAACCAAAATTTTCACCGGTCACTTTGGATTGGGATGGCCGCCCCCCTCGCCCCTTCTCTGGCTAATCCCATGGCTCCACTGGACACCTGTTTCGGCATGATGCATGAAGAATATGTGATGTGCAGTAATATGAATGGTACGTAACAGCATGTATTTAATATAAGACTTATAATACATAAGCAAATGCGGGTTTATATATATCGCCGCTTACACCAAATGAAGTCCTAACTTTTGTGTACAGCAGTAGCGACTGCCTTCGGTCGCAGAATTGTGAGACCGACAATCAGGGCAGCAGGTATCTGTATTTAGTTAGGATGAAGTTTTAACAGACACGTACAAGCACATGGATTTGTAAAACTTCGATGTATTAAGAACAACAAAAAAAACCAAAATATATAAATTCATATTTACACAAATTACAAATCCTATTCCATGAGTTTCTGTTGTAATAAGTTATAAGTAAAATGTACACTGTTTGGGTTGCAATTTTACATTGGCAGAAAAGCTAGTGCTAAACTGCAGTTTGGACAAAAGTTAGAATTGCAGCTACAAAAATAATCGTCGATTCAAAAGGGGGCATGGAGAGGACAAACTAGACTTCGCGCTGTTGACACTAAACCTGACTTCACAATACGACTTTGGTCGCTTTCTCTTCGCCATATTTAGCAGCAGTCAGCGTTTTAGCGCATAATAATTTGTGGCTCTATATTCTGGTTACTATTGTATTGGAGTGAGTGCAGTTGCCCGAATAAGTTATGCCTTAGCAATTAAAACTTGCTTAACTTTAGTATATCAAAGAGCTTTTAAAGTTTGACAGTGAGTGCATTTACCTTCTTCATAATCTTTCCAATTATTCACTAGTTTACCGGAGATTCAAAAATTCAAGATGTTAATTATTAGGATACTACACCTATACGTACTTACATATATATCTGCGAAAAAATTTTTTTATGTCTTTTAAACATGGCTTAGATAATTTAGTGGAGCATAAAAAGTGAAACAATTCAAGCAGCCCTTCGTACAACACCACGACAACGAAAAAACTAATTATCAAAAGCTATAAAAATTTATCGTTGCTCAAGATTATCGTACTAAAATTGTGTCCAAATAACTAACTTAATGATGTCAACCGTAACACCGATCTTGACATAACAGACACACAGTTAATCAAGCAAGGAACTGTCTTTCTGAAAAAAGACATGCTTTTCACAACATGAGTTGCCTTTTAAAGTTGATGACAGATAGTTACAAATAGAGAGTCAGAGAGAGAGAGAAAGACTAACTAATGATAATAGTGTCATATCATCATATCATTGTTGTCAGAGGAATGACATGGTTATTATTTGTCGAACAAATCTTTAGGGATCGGTTGGATGGTGTTGTTAATACAACAGTTTTTCGAAATGATAAACACTGTTAGTATTATCCAATTTTTCTTTAAATTACACACACACAAATGCATCATTAGCACCGTCAAGCATAACACTTTTATATTAATGAATACAGCCAAGTCAAGCTGAGAGGTTTCGTTAGAAGAACGAACAGCCTAGTGTGGAGGTACGTGGGCTTCAGGCCCCCGCCTTAGTCTCAGGCTTAGTATAAGGTTCATATTATAGTATATATATATATTTTCATTAGTATAGTTTCAACTATATTAGATGAGGCCAAAACACACAGTGAGCTTAGGCTTAGGATATCGAGGACGACATAACCTGAATAATAGTGCAGAGGTTAGTGGGCTTCAGGCCCCGACGTAGTCTTAGGCTTAGTATAAGGTTCATATTATAGTACGCGTTCATTAATATAGTTTCAACTATATTAGATTAGGCACACTCTGAGCTTAGGTTTAGTATATATCAAAGACGCCACATCCTGAATACAGCTCTGACCATGGATACTATGACAATTCTAGGTGTATATAAAAATGCCCACTGTGTGAATAGCTATTGAATATTACAGTGAAAAAATGAACAAATATCGTTAAAGACATATAAAAATGTAAAACATCTAAATCATTAACAGTATAGCCTATACTTTTTAATTATGGCCGAGTGTGGCTAGGAAAGCCTTGGTCGAAACAGTGTTTACAACTTCAACAATAACTGAATTTCAGCTAAACACTGTGACGCACACCACATACATATTACTCATATTAAAAACCTATACACATTAACACATTACAAATATATATGTTAACGCGTGTCGCAATGGATACCTGGGTACGTATCACAACCTCGAGGGTGAAAGACGGTTACAGCTGCTGGAACACTTTTATTACGTTTAAATTGTACCCAGTGTTACGCGAGCTATATATTACAAGTATGAATCTGCACATAAAAATTATATATATGTGTGGTCAGGTGGTACAGTGGATAGCAGGGTACGTTTCACAATCATGAGGATGTTTGTTCAAACCCTCATTCATTACATATAGCTTACAGAATGTTAAACTAAATGTACAATGCATAGTCAACCGTCACCCGTTAAATGGATGAGAGTTTTATGGAAATCTAAAAGAAAATCTAAATGTCGGAATAGGTTCAAAAAGTCATAGTTACAATTTCAATCGTGCCAAGTCGAATTATTATTTAATATTTTTTATCAAAATATGTGAATTTTTTCTTAGTTTAGTTTATTATGCATCATTTACGATAAGATGCGTGCGCCAGGGCCAAATTATGTCACGCGTCCAACTCAACTAGTTCGGGTGAACTATAGCTTAGCTGGACTACTATGGTACATTTTTATAGCTTAGCTAGTCTTAATGTGACAAACAGGGAGTTTAGCTAGGCTCTGCGTGACAAACGGAGCGTCCGGCTGAACTGTCAATTGAGAAATTTTATTTAGTATTGTGTTTAGTATAATAGCATTTTGTTCTATAGTTTTTCACACTAATTCTAAGTTATATATTTGTTTTTAATATATACAATTAACGTTTTAAGCAGTATGCCGCCTTTGAAGCATTATTTAGATACGTATAGTAAAACGTAATGTTCGCGGACTAAATAGTCTCTGGCTTAAGTTATAGGGCTCAGCTGAACGCCTCGTGACAAAAGCACAGTCCGGCTCGACAGTCGATGACAAACGCATAGCCTAGCTAGGCTATTCAAAATTTTTATAGTCGAGCTGGACTGTCTGAGTGACGTAGTAACTATCCCTTTTGAACGCGTGACATAATTAGGACCATGCGCACGCATCTTATTGTAAATGATGCATAATTAAATATAAATATATTAACAAATAATATGAAGTAGAATAAAATAGAGCATAACACCCAAAAATAATTATACAAAGGGTGAGAGGCTGGGCGAGGAGAAGACAAACAAGTCAGTAAAAAAAAAAAAGAAAAAAAAAAAGAAAGTAAGCTTTATCTAATCTTAAAAAACCGCGGCGGGCGATTATACAACTGTAGTTTCAGGTAAATAAATTCCAAGGTATCACCACTCTATCATAGAAAAGGCGCTTAAAAGTGTTTTTGAACAGTTAATTTTCCAGAGTTATGCCTTGTTTCTGCATAAAGGAATAATTTAAAAAATGTATCGAAAGCAAAATGTACTGAAATATTAATTATTTTGTAGACCAAGTGCTAATCAAATTTTAAACTGGCTAAGTCAAGTGAATTTAGGTTCAAAATACGTAATCGATATCTGTCATATAATTTTGTAAAAATCAGTAGGCTTCAGGTCAAATCCCCATGCACGGGTTTTAAGTGCAGCTATATCGATCAATAAATGAGGATTCTAAACCAATCATAAAAAAATATTCAAGAATTAGGCGAATAAAGACTTTCTAAACCGTCCGAAAACACCCAGGTTTCGAAAAATAAAAGCTGCGTACATGTAGTTTACCATACGAAAAGTTTAAACGAAATTTTTTGTGACTTGGTCAGCATATTTAAAATATTCGAAAAAGTATATACTAAAATCATTGACTGTAAGAAATTGAGATTATTAGAAACCTTGCATATTATAGGACTTTTCTGGGTATAACTGAAATCTGACGATTTCATACCTATTTTGTGTATTTTATATTAATAAACTGTAAAATTATCCGAGTAAGCTTGAGCTGAAACGTATTAGGTATCTATTTGAGATATATACACGTTGGATCTAACATGCATTATGTCTCGAACTGTCGTGCAGAGAGATATCTGAAGAAATTGGTATGACCATTAGTTGCAGATGCAAACACATAAATCCGAGCGACAAAAATGTGGCTAAATATTTCTACATATAAAACTAAAAAAATATTAGCGAACTCAAATTGGTGCATTTGCAATCGTTTATGTTCCCTAGTTTGGGTCGCTTTAAAATTCAAATTTGATATATTAAACGGTTTTCGATTATGATAGCAAATTTGAATTTCGAAATGGCTAAAATGTGGAACGTGACTGATAACTACATAAATACATAAATCCGAGTCACAAAAATGTGGCTAAATATTTCAACATATAAAACTAAAAAACATTAGCGAACTCAAATTGGTGCACTTGCAATCGTTTATGTTCCCTAGTTTGGGTCGCTTTAAAATTCAAATTTGATATATTAAACGGTTTTCGATTATGATAGCAAATTTGAA
>JASANE010015146.1:0-23797 GCA_030248225.1 Trileptium ribeirensis
CTTTACCTAGAACCCAAAAACAACACTAGGGCACTGAGGCAAGGGCCCCAGTCCCTTGGTACTACCAAGGCTTGGACCTAACGATTAGTGGGAGTTCCAGTACTACGATGCGAGTGGTGTCTGGCTCTCTGACGCTCGCGCGGTCGGTGCCAGGGGACAAGCTATACGACGCGACGGTTGGCGGTAAGGGTTGCGACAGAGGGCGATTTTCGACAGTTCAGGTGTACATTGATGCTATGCGGGATGTAACGAGGGGTTAGGTTTAGCATTTAAGCACAGAGTTGTGCGGATGCTCGCGCCAGCGAAGCTAAGCTGAAAAAGGGGCAACATTGATCACTCTCGATTCTCTACTGTACTGAATTTGCCTTTGAGCTCATTGTCTGATTACCATTGGAGCCTAAAATTTACTAGGTAACCTGATTCATTAACAAAGTGTTGCGAGCTGCTTCAGAAAATTAAACACGGTTCAGCTGGTTTACTATTGGAACCAATTTTTTGACCCCACCATCACTCCTCGGACTCATGAACATAGAAATGTCCGAGGAGCGGGGAACCAGTCGATATGAGCGTGAACATAAAGTTTAAAAAATTTAGCCTAGTCTAGAGAATTTTGACGGGCCCGGCCTTTACGGGCGCGCAAAGCATCCTTCCGACGCTCCAACGTCCGCCAAGGACGGCCCTTCGCAAGATCGAAACATGTATCCAACCAGGGGAGGCTCTCCACCGTGGGGGCACGGCGAGAAACCACCCCTAGTATACCTAAACGAAAAGAAAAAGAAAAAGAAAACCGATACCAAATGAAAATTTGAAAAGTGGCGACAACCGCCAACCATTAGAGCGAAAAAAATCGACTGGTCCCGATCGGGGAATCGGGCAGTCTCTTTTATACTGTATTGTCACCCCCCTTCCCTTTTCCTCTTTCTCTCAGTTCGAAATTTTAAAATTTAAACACACATCCTGTCGGTTATAAATACACCCACGATATGAACATAAGCAGCCACAAAATATACAGACCAGCAAACAACGAGCGGCGACTCAAATAATGTACATGGCTGGCAAAACAACATACGAATGCCGGTTGGCGATGGTTAAAACAATGTGATGAATGCCCCAAGCAGACGAACTTTAGCAACAATATCGAGAGGCCGCGTAAACAACAAAATCTCGCGCTGGTCGGCGCGAGGCCCTCAATTTTGCAAAATATAAAAGCGCTTCAGGCGCTACTAATAAACAAGGTTTTTTATTAATTTTTGTTTATATTTCAGAAACGGAACAAAGTAGGCGGCCGGGGGCGGGATCGTGTCCATGCCCTGGCTGGTCGCCTATGGATAGGATCCTTTAATTTAGTGTAGTTCCCCTAGAAGGCCCGCTAGAGGCAGTTAAATGCGTGCACCGTAGGGAAATTTTGGGTCCCAATTGAGTTATGGGGTCCTGTGAAGATCCGTTGGGGCGGGTGGCGCCGGTTTTCATTGAAATGGTTAGTATAGGACCCAATTAAGGTACGGGGCTCCAAAAATCGGGAAGTTTTGGTTCGAGACGTAGTGATTTAGGGCCCTAAAGCTTGAGAGTTTAGATGTCTGGTTGGGAGTCCCTAAGTACTTACGGGTTGGGGTTAGGTTGACCCGAACGAGAAATTTTAAAGCCTTATAGGTCCCTAATTACAATTTTACCACCCCCTTTTGCCTAAACAATGAAAATATTCCCAAATTTCCAAAATCAAAAACACCCCGTATAAGTTGAAGCTAGTCGTCTTGTCAAATATTCCTAACGTTCCCTAAAATACGAAGTAACCATTCACAGCATCCCATGAAATATCTGTGTACGTAAAATAATTATTCACTTCCCCGCGTGTCAGGATAGGTCTTCCCAGGTCCCAAAACATCAAAAAGAAAACTCAAAAACGCACCTTTTTGTGGGGTTTTGCACAGCACCCCGACCCATCCTGACACTTGGTATTACATACAGAATACATAATAGTATTCAACAACAAGCTGGTTATATGTCGTTTACGGATGCGCACCGGAATCGCCCCTTGGGGTACCTAATCCCCAAAACTATCAAGTCAAATGGTGAAATTTTCCCTTTGTCCCCGGCCGATCCGGCTACGCACCCGTACCACATTCCAATATAAATCAAACTATTATTCATTATTATTCATCAATGTCAATCCTGGGATCGATCGGGTACCTCGACCATAAGGTTTAGATTCAATTTTGGTGAGAAATCACCCAGCCCACCTCGACCTGGTGGAGCGTGATTGTATCAACATAATACAATGATGACATAGAGTTTATTTTTATAGCAACGAAACAATGATGCACAAATTATAGTCCGGATCACGCTCCACCGGTATCCGATCGCCCTTTATGCGTAGAATTTGAGGCCCCTTTTTGCCTGACTTTGAATATTTAGAATTTGACAAAAACTCGGGCTGTTACATCTCTTAAATTTTTATGGATTTTATAGACTCCTTACTTATGGTAGAAAGTTAAATTTGTTGAGATATGAAAAAAGTGAAAATTTTACATGATTAGTTCCATGTGATGTACAACCCTTGATATCAATTAAGTAAAATTGGTGTGAAATTCGAAAAATTAGCCCGTTTTGGGCTTAAAATTACACTAAATTTCAAAAATTTTCAAAAAATTTCCCAAAAATTTGCTAAAACGAGGGTAGAGGGACGATCGATTTGTTTGGTTATCACCAAAAACGCGTCCCTTCTCCCTTATTATTCGGTAATTTGGGAAGTTTTCCCTTATGGTTTATAATATTTTATGGTGGTTTACCTACATTTTCGGTTTTAAAATGTTTTCCGGAAAATACTGTTTATTATTTATAAAATCAACGTTGTTCCTTGGCACACATACTGCAATAATGCATATATATATACAATAGTATTTTTATTATTATATTTTACTGCGCGTACCTCCACATCGAGGTTAGGTTTGAAAAAAGGGATCCCTTGTTTATTTTCGGGCAACTCCCAGGAAATGGTCCGGCTGCCGGGGTGCCTATTCCCAGAAGTTCCCATAATTTTGAAGTTTGGGTCGTTTCGCTGGATAATTCCTAATTGGGTTTCGCTCAATTCGCTCTAATTTTGGTAGTAGATGCTATTACGATCAGGTTATTTAGGAGCTACCTATACCACTCGTAATAATTAGTTTGACTACTTTACTGTTTGCATTGGGGTTATACTTGATTCGGTCTAATTCTAGTGACCAACTTTCTTATCATTATGTTATTCAGGAATTACCTGTTCCATCCATAGTACCTAGTTTGATAACCTGCGTTTGTGCCTTACTTTGTTTGCTCTGCGTGGTCCTACTGGTTATTCACTAACTGTTATTCCCTACTTATGTTGTACGGTTCATTGTCGCTCGCCCTACTTGCTCTTCCCATTCTTATCCTTTATTTAAGTCCTCGTGAATGCTTGCACACCGTTATTTAATTACTTAGCCGTCCACGCGTTACTTCCCTTATGGCGCTCGCTTACCACGTTAGACGGCCAAGTTCGGTATCCCGCACCAACTGGCGAACCCACTCCCGCATATTACGCCCACAGTAATTGGATACCATCGGCTCATCGAATTGTGGGCGCTCCTGCCATTCCATGTGTGGTTCATCTCGTTCCCAGGCGTCAGCGGTGTTAAAAGCGGCAGGCCAGTTAGGGAAATACACATTGTGCTGTTGCCGATAGTTGGCGACAATCCGTTTGAATTCGACCGTCCAAGTCATTGCGTCTTGGTTGGTCGCAGACCATCGGAGTATCGGCGGTGCGACAATAACGGGTTCTCGCACTGGTACTCGCCTAGACAGCATTCCCAGCTTGCGCATAATCTTCTTGAAGGCTGCATTTGGGTTGGTCACGTGGAGCTGCTCCAGGGGCGCCTTCCGATAAATGTATTGGTAGCCTCCAAGTAAGATCACGCATTTAGTCAGTGGCGTCAAGACGGCGCTGGCGAGTTGGATCATGCATATCAGCGCAGTGCCAGGCCATGCGCAGACTAGCCACTTGTTGTCGTTGGCAATCTCCAGCAATGGTAGCGTGAGCGCGTAACCCATGACAATGACGTGCGGCCAGCGAGCGTAGCCGGAAGTGAGGTATTCCCGCACCTCTTCTAGGAGCCGGCCCATGACGTTGTGACAGTGTCTGTGTTGTTCGCCATGCCGCAACTGCTGGATTGTGCGTCCGACGCCCCAGAAGGTGTCGGTGGTTACCTCCAGGAGCGGTCGACTGCCGGTGAGATGTAAGATCCGCGCGTAGCTAGGGATGGTGAATTTATGGAGCAGTATCGCTCGCATAATGTGCTCAAACAAGGGTTTGAGCCGGGCACTTGTAATATTGTCGACCAGTTCGTCCTTTAGTGCCCGTGCCCTCGCTTTTATTTGTTGCGGCGTGCCGATCATGTCCATCAGCTCCTTGGCCGCTTCCATTAGGCTAAGCACGAGGAGCACCTTGACCTGGTAATGTTGCTCGACGGTTGGAGCCGTCGTACCGTCATGATGGAAAGGTGTCGGAGCTTCGTGCATGTTGGAAAGCTCCGGCCACTCGGTGCCGTGCGACAGGAATGGAACGTAGGGCTTCGTCAGGTCGACATAGTACGTTGGAATGCTGGGCAGGCGGTACGTAGTGGCTTCGGGCGGGGCGTATGGCCCGGTTGTTGATAACCATCGGCCTAGGCCACCTTCGGACCGTCTGGTGTCGTCGCCATTGCGTTGCCGAACGGTATAATCCAACTGGGTGTCACTGCGTCGCCGAATGCTGTTGTCGTCCTTTCTGTCACCACCGCGTTGCCGAACGCTGTTGTCCATCTGTAATAATATAGCTTTTATAGATGGTTGTCCTTTCCCTTATATTAGTCAATTTTCGCTGCGCATATGTGTAGGGTTAAGTACGGCGGTGCACACAGTTTCTAATTCTACTTTCGATCTTTTGCGAGTGTTCTCAGGTGGAATTCTCTAGGTGCTAGGGAATCGCGTTTTCTATTGCTGTAACGTTTTCTGCAGTCCCTCACTCACACTACCTGCCTCCCCTTTTCATGCCTGAGGTACCCACGTGCAAATAATTTATTTGACAAGTCCTAATTTTCTTCATCGCTTCTGCGCTGCTCGCCTATGCGAAAGAGTCCGGTACAACGGATGTAGTGGCCTACCCAGTTGACCAACTCCGGATGGTAGGCGGGCGCCACCACTGGCTCAGCCCATCGCTGGCGATCCTCACCCCGGTTGAACGGTCCGACCGTGTCCCAGGCTTCGGGTGCCATTAGTGGTGCCGACCACGGGGCCATGACGACGTTTCGAAGCGCTTGGTGATCCTCGGTAAGGCGCAATTTCCGAGAGCGCATTTCCACAGCCCACGCTTTACTCGTGTAGTTGAGCGCGTTCCAGTGTGGTGGCGGGGCAACGAAAACAAACGCTCTTTCCCGAAGGCGCCGTTCGAGTACGCCTAGTCGTCGTTTGACCCTTTTTATGAATGCGCTGGGCGAATAGACGGTGTTGTCATCACGTCGCAAATTGTCGTATCCGCCTATGATGATGACACAGTCCGTTTGCGGTGTGACAAACGCGTTGGCCCACTGTATTAAGTCGGCCATCTCCATGTGTGGACAAGCGAATACCAGCCAATTATGCTGGTCGGCGAAGTTGAGGAGCGGCAGTGTTCGCTCGTCGCCCACAATGACGACTTGGGGCCATCGTACGAGGCCGTCTCGATGGTATGCCCTGATCTCCTCTAATAGACGACCCGTCACGTTGTGGAACGTGCGGTCGCAGCAGCAGTCAATATGGATTGCGCCAGTTCCCCAAAAATCGTCGAATGAGGCGTTGAGCAGGAGTTGGTTGCCGGTGGCTTCCAGCTCCTCCGCGTATTCAATCATGCTGAATTTGGCCTGTAGTATTGGCCGCATGATATGCGGGTAGTAGGCCTTCAACATATGCCGCCTTTTGAGCGGTAGCCGGCGATGTAACGCAATGCTGCGGAACTGCAGCTCAGTTGGGCTGATCTCCGCTTCGGCCAGTTCCTTCACGGCGTTGTCGAAGCCCAGTAGCTCCAGTACGCCGTGATGAAAGTGTTCGGACGCGCTGGATAGGCGCCGCCCGTTATGTTCGAACGTGTCGACCGTTGCTGTCTCGTTGGCAAGCATTTGCCGGCCAGTTCCCTTGGAGGCGAAGATCTCCACGCGCGGCCCTGATTGAACTCGATAAAGGGGCACCTTCAGATAGACGCCGCCGCAGCAAACCATCGGTAGGTGCTGCACGCCTTTTGGTATCAACGGCATTCGGATATCGTTGGTGCTGTAGCTCCGTCGCATCTATAATGTATATAGCGGGAATAAGTCCGAGTGTAGAAATAATCTTGTTTACCTGTGAATATATTCCTAAACCCTCTGGAATCCCCCCTTTGTGTTAGATAGTCTTGTTTACTTGTGTTGAGGTACGTGCGAATATGGTTAGGATTAGTCTACCCGTAGGTCAGGGTCGTCCGAGTCAGACTCCTCGTATGGTGGTGGTCGAGGTGTTCGTCGTCGCCAAGCTGCAGGGTGTAGTTCCTGGCTAGAAGGATATCGGGGAAATGAGGTCGGTGGCTGGGTCCCACCTGGCGAGCGTCCTTCCATTAAAAGTTGTCGTGGGGTTAGTATTGGTGCACTTGTCATTGAAGTGGTGACGGTGGTAGATTGTGCGGGTGTGGTAGAGGGTAGTCTGGTTGATGTTCCTGTCGTCTCAGTGATGGTCGTCTCTGTTTCCTGGAAGGTTACACGTCTGGGTCTACGTAGGGCGTCTCCTACTTCTTCGTCTGATGCTGTGCCATATGGCCTAAAGACCCGATCCCTGGCCTGGCGATGTAGTAGGTGCCTGGCTGGGACCGTCGCATGGGTAGTGCCAAGGCGTATTGTCTCAGAGGAGGTAGTGGTAGTGGTGGTAGGATGTACCAATTCAGTGATGGTTACCGTGGATGGTCCTGGCTGGTCAGTTGTACCAAACCGGACGGTTGAACTTCCTCGTGGTAATACGGTTTGTTTTCGTTGCGTGGTTCGTCCAACAAGTGCCTTTCCTCGCTCTTCCGGCGATGATCGTGTGCGCGGAGAGGTACCTAAGGCTACAGCGTGGACAGTTCCTCTTCGGGGTGCTGGTGGTTCGCTGCTTGATTCCGCAAGTGTAAATTCGCTTAGTGAGTCGGAGATCCCCGTTTGCGTAGTAGGTGTTCTGGAGCTACTACTGGATGTTTCTTGTCCGGCTCGACCGCGTCGTTCAGCTGAAGAGGGCTCCTGTGATGTCTGGCTAGTTAGTTCGTCGTCTGCTTCGGCTGCTCTCACGTCCGCCGTGGTACCTTCGCCAGATGTTTCTGTCAGATAGCTGGATATTGGTGACCCTGAAGGTGGTTGAGTGAAAGCCGCCTCGCGAAAAACATATCGGTGAGGAGGCATAGGTCGGTCGGCAGCTGCTGGTGGGGCGCTATAGGGGCGTATTGCGATAAAGTCTCCTACGGTTTGGGTTGACGTTTCCATTGGTACTCGTAGTCGTGATGCCATGATATGTTCAGCCGGTCTTGATTGAAATAATGGGTGGTCCTGGGCAGCGAGCATGATTGCGTAGCGCAAATCCCCTGAGGTGTATGGTCCGGGTACGACAATCCCGCCTGAAGCTCCGCGTGGCGTGGTAGATAGTGTAATGTCCGCTGGGTAGAAATGTTGTCCTTCTAGTATTCCAACACCTACAGTCGGTACGCCGAATGGAACCTCCTCGCTGGTGGCCACTATTCGTTGCATGGTAGTCACTGGTACAGTATGTCGTCCATATTCTACCTGCGTGTCTCGGCTACCAGGTTCTGGTATGTATGAAGAGGCCTCTCGGCTGGTAACCTGATCCTGCGATATTGGTGGCCAAGATGGTTCTAATTTCTCTATCTGGATCAGTCAGTGGAATCCGATTCCTGACTGTCCTTGGATTCTGCGGTTCGTAGTCATCCGTCCGATACTCAATGTGCTCCATTGCTGCTTGTTCGGCCTCGATTTCTGCGTATGTCCGGCGGTAGAAGTTGAGATCATTGGGGTCGCCCATTTCTATACTTTCGGTGTCCGAATTATCACTGACTGCTGTTCTTACTGTGCGTTCTGCTACCTCATCTACAGGATCTATTTCAGTTACGAAATCCCTATCAGCGATAATTCTTTGGGTTGGTTCGTTTAAACCCTTTTCTAGAACGGAGGCGTGTACTTGGTTTAGCCAATCTCCGATGTTAGGTACCGGATCTAGGGCTCTAAAGCACGGCTTAGTTCTATTGATGTGTACGACATGAGCCTGATTGATGACTTCTGGGTTAGAATGCATTCTTACGCGCATGCACGGCGGGGTAATTCCTAATATTTCATATGGTCGGCACCAACGAGGCGTGGGTTTCCTAGATGTTCCTGGCGTGGTGTTATGCCTATAAACCCAGACTAATTCACCTGTTTGATAGCGTGGTTCGCGAGTTCGCCTGTTGTACCTTAGCCGATTTACTTCCTGGGCGGCTCTCATTGATTGGTATGCGCGTTCCCTAATAGAAGCCATCCAGCGCTGCGCGTTGGCCCTATAGGAGTGAGCTCCGGTATAGCCAGTGGCTACACTATGCGTGTCGTATTCTCCGGGAAGTCTAGGGTAGAACCCATGCATTAGCAAAAAAGTTGGATATTTGGTGGCTGTGTGTACCAAAGAATTATAAGCCATTATACAAAATGGTAATAATACATCCCAGGAGTGATGATCATCTTGTGGTACACTTACTCGTAACAAGTATAGTAAGGTCCTATTAAATCTTTCAATTTCACCATTTGCCTGAGGGTGGTAAGCTAAACTCATGTGCCGAAATATCTGCATTTCTTGACACAGGGTTTCAAACATATGTGCGGTGGAAGCACCTCCTCTGTCGGAATATAGCTCCCTGGGAGCTTCGTAATTGTTGACTACCTCATATAAAAATATGTGTGCGGCGGTGTGTGCATCCTGGTGCCTTATTGCCACTGCTATTGCGAATTTTGTGAATTGATCGATGAATGCAATAACATTCCGGTTACCCGCTTGCGACCGAACTTGAATATCGAGTATGTCTACGAATACACGATACATTGGTTGATTTGGCAACGGAACCCTACCCAATCCAGTGGTTATCCGAGCAATCGGGTCCTTTGCGAATTGGCATAGGGTGCATCGCCTGATCCATTGCTGTGCGTGTTCTGACATACCCTTCCAGTAGTAAAATTGTTTTAACTTTGCTAGTAGTCGATCGCGGCCAGGATGTCCTCCATACAAGGTGTTATGTTCATGTTTGAGGACTTGTTGTACTAACGTGATTGGGACGCCCAATTTGTAATTTATGTCCCCTGGTTATAACGGATGTATGTATAATATTTTCGTGTCTTGAGCTAGCTCAAAGTAATGAGTTCGCATTTCTATTCTTAGTGCACCTAATTCGGCCTTGGGCCGAAGTTGTTATATAAATACCACCAAATAGTACCAAATTCCGGGCCATTTCGTTGAATGTATGGTAAGAGCCGTACTAGATTAAAATCTGGGAGGTCCGAGAAGGACGGCAAGTATATGTTTTATGAGTGTCCTGTGCGTCCTCGATCCTAGCTGTTGGTAATATCTCGGTTTCGTAGTGCATCATTAATTTCATGAGTCTGTCGAATTCCTGTTCTGTTGGTAGTGTGGTAGCTCGTAGTCCTACGGTTTCTGACTCGGGTCGGTGTGGTCTTTTAGATCCTCGAGCCTGAGGGCCGACTCCAGAACCCGAGATAGTTGTGGTACGCACCGACATTACTGGTGTTTCGCCCGGATCCATCCTGATTGGGATCGCGCTCAGCGTGGCTGCTTGCTGCGTTAGCGTTGCTGGGGGTACTGTAGTTATCTGCGTGTCGGGAACTAGTTGCGATGGGATTGCTTCGGGGTTTGGCTGCCCTGGGGAAGCTATCGGGCTTCCTATTACAGCTGTTGGCGCCTCAGTTGCGAGCGGTGTCACTGTGCGTACGGGATACGGTAGGTGTGATTGATCCCATGCTGCGCAGTTTGTTGGTGGACGAGGGCCGGTGGGTCGTCCCCGACCCATCATTAATATTTCATAAGTATCTCCTGGTTCCTCGCTTATGGATGGGTCGTACCTAGGATCCCGTGAGAAGATCGGCATTGCCGTTTTCTTTACCTGGCCTATATTGTATTTCAAATCCTCCGAATTCAAGCAGTAATTCACTGCGCCACTGGGATAAGCGTGAGTTCCTGGGCGGTTTGTCAAACAAAGCCTTAAGCGGCTTATGGTCGGTTTCTACGTGGAATTTGTGTCCTACGAGGTAATGCTTAAAGTGTAGCGCTGCCCATCTGATCTCGAGAGCTTCGGCTTCAATTGCGGGATAGCGGCATTGATAATCTAATAAAGCTTTGCTAGCATAAGCAATGGGTTTGAGGCCCTGCTTAGTTTTCTGCGATAGCACTGCTCCCATTGCGTATCCTGAAGCGTCTGTTTGTAAGATGAATGGTTGCGTGAAATCGGGATGTATTAATACGGGTTCATCTAGTAGTGCTTGCTTTAATTTCTTAAAGGCGTCCTCGCACCTAGGGGTCCATTTGAATTCTGCATCTTTACGTTTTAACTCATTCAGTGGTTCGCATATGTCCGATTAATTTGGTATAAATTTGTGGTAGTACCCTACTAGTCCTATGAAACTTTGAAGCTGCTTCAATGTCTCTGGACGTTTGAATTCCTCAATCGCTATTGCCTTTTCTGGATCTGGTTTCACGCCTTCTGCACTAATGATGTGCCCTAAATATTTTAAACTACCTCGGCCAAACTGGCATTACGATGGTTTTAATTTTAAATTTGCTCTGCGAAAACGGTCGAAAACCCTAATCAGGTCCGTCAAATGATCTTCGAAGGATCGAATGATCGGCTACAATAATATACTACAAAACTAAACAACAATTACTGACCGCTGCTCTATGTGAGCCCCACCAGTTCAAAAATTTTCACTGCACTCGGTTGATCTTATATTCCTGACGAAACACCGGAGTCACGTTGGCTCAGACGCGACTTCAGTCGACGACGAATTGGTTGACGGATTTAACTAGCCGCTCGTTTCGCGAAGCAATAGTCCAATGGACGGCTGTGAGTGAACGTGTATTCGTTGACACTGATATGGTTTCCGCTTCCGATGGCGTACCAGCGACAACGTGTCGATTCCCTGTTGCGCGACAACGTTGCCAAACGGCGGAACTAGGATAATATAGTCAATAAAGAGTGTGCGGCTGACAAATGATTCGTGAGCAGTCACAGTCCAAACGGAGTAAATATTAATCAATATCAATATTGTCGTACGGTCACAGTCAGTAGTCCGATACCCGAGTCGTACGCTGACGTAGTCGAAACAATTATGCCACGATTATCGACATTACGCCCTTGATATTTGGAGTAAAACTACCAAAGCAAATTGCTATTGAGAATGCTAAAACAGTATCTCTGAATATGATTCCAAGCTAATAATATTGAGCTACACCCGAAACTGGTCAACGTAGACCCAGCATTTTCCATACCGACAACCACTCTTCTATGCTCATCATTGTTCTAACTGGCGACGCGCTTACGAAGTGCTCGTAGCCCATGCGGTCCCGGGTGGTGGGTTGCTCAGTGTGGTCACAATCTTAGCTTAGCAACGACAGCGGTACACCTCGACCGCAACTACGCTTGCTATACTTAAGCGTGAGCACCGGCCTCTCCGGACGCATAAGCTTACTTCCCTTAGTACATTACACATAACTGCAAGCAACCATAACTTAAATGTTTCACTCCAAACACGACTTATAATTCATTAACCCAACATTCTGCACGAAATCGAAAGAGTGCTGGTCGAACACATACCATTAAAACAATAACCTATTACCCTTACGTGCGAGAGGTCCGACACATAATAATTTAAACTCGTTTACCCCCAAAATTTATTGACGCCTCACGGCGTGGCCCCCACTATTTTTATGTACTAGGACCAGTTCTGGCCCTAAGGGATCCCATTCGCACCACCATTTTTCTTGGTGTGGTGCCCGGACAACCCCGGCTTCCACGACTCCCCGGTAATCTATGCGATGACCTAAGGAAACCGCTTAGCTTAGTAGGCTGCCGGCGGGTTAACCAGGGTGTTCGGCCTGGCCCCTATATTGGCCCACGTGTCTAATGGTATGAAGGTCCACGAGGGAGAGTCAACCCTTAAGCCTGCTCACAGGTAATAAGGCTGACTCGCCTTTCCCTCATAATCCACTCAATCCCCTAAGCGGGGTTCTCTGATCCTAATATAGCCTGAGTAAAATTCCCCATTTTGTCGTGCCCGAATGTAGAATCCTAATCAGAAGACTAGTGGATGCACGGTCACGATCCTAATAACAGCACAGTTGTGGATGTGGCTCTTTACGACATTCCCTGTTCTAATCCTAGCAGACTTTACCTAGAACCCAAAACAACACTAGGGCACCGAGGCGAGGGCCCCAGTCCCTTGTATACCAAGGCTTGGACCTAACGATTAGTGAAAGTTCCAGTACTACGATGCGAGGGGTATCTGGCTCTAATGCTCGCGCGGGCGGTGCCAGGGGACAAGCTATACGACGCGATGGTTGGCGGTAAGGGTTGCGATAGAGGGCGATTCTCGACAGTTCAGGTGTACACTGGTGCTATGCGGGATAACGAGGGGGTAGGTTTAGCATTTAAGCGGATAGTTGTGCGATGCTCGCGCCAGCGAAGCTAAGCTGAAAAAAGGGGCAACATTGATCACTCTCGATTCTCTACTGTACTGAATTTGCCTTTGAGCTCATTGTCTGATTACCATTGGAGCCTAAAATTTACTAGGGAACCTGATTCATTAACAAAGTGTTGCGAGCTGCTTCAGAAAATTAAACACGGTTCAGCTGGTTTACTATTGGAACCAATTTTTGTTTTCTGCACACTCCATGAATATGAATACCACCCAATCGGGGTGCACGACAAATTATGTACAGCATTCATGTTATAACGAAAAATTTTAATTCGGGTACTCTGCAAGATACCCTGAGGTATACGCTACATTCCCTTCTAAGTACTATACCCTTAGAATTTTCGTTCGAGTATAGCCCGATAGATTTTTGACGAAAGAATGCTGATTTTCAAACGACTAGTTACCTATTTAAATCACGATAATTTGTCCCCTTTAGTAGTCTGAACTCAGCATGAAAACGGGACCGAAGGTTCAAAATTTTGTACAATTTCGACAGCGACTGGAGTGGCCTGTGAACTGCTCGACTAATTCGAAACTCGCTCCCAGAGAGCTCCGAGAGAGGGTGCCGACATGGGCATTCCCCGTGGTTGTAAGGTCGGAAAGACCACGTCCCACCAAAACTTGGTACATTTTGGCCCTCTGCCAGCTCCAGTCCCTGTCTCGTTCTATGCTCAGCGAGTGATCCTCTTAAAATTTCGTCACGTTCGGGCCCGTAGTCGTTTGCATCGCACGCGAACCGGAAACAAAAGAATCAGCGAACGAATGGGGATTCGACGCTGCTGTTCGATTTCAGACTAGTAAAGGACAACTCGTGTCACCCGAGGATGCAAATGGCTACGTCGCCTGCAAGCACTGCCACAATCACCTATAAATTTTGGTTGAAGCGTGTTTAGAAGCAACTCTTGATTATTTGTTCGCACTATAAAATTTTCACATCCTAAATCGTGTGAAATTTGACGGATCCTAAATAGCATAAATTTTTGCTTGACCCTAAGCACAGAAATGATTATCGGCCTAGACAGTCATGGTTCGTCACCCAATGAAAGTGAACTACTATTTCCTGCTAAGGGAAGGGTAGAAAGCAGTCTGGACCCCTTGACCTGCCGAGATGACAGGTCAGGGAGCAACAGAGGCTTTCGATCAAGGGCCGAAACTCCCAGGGCTCCCGGTCGCCGTAGCTGCACGACTTGGGGTGCCTGGGCTCTTCCCTTTTTGTAAAAATTAACGCAACCCCAAATTTATAGAAAACCAGTGGGGTATCGCCCGGGAAATGTCCACACCGCGACGGGGATCGCGACTGTCTCGGCACTCCTGAAAATTAGTTCTTAAAACGAAGTCACTTGCCTCAGAGCGAAAATGTGTTTTAATCGCTAACGTTTTCCTTAACTTAGAAGTTTTTTGCTCCTTACCACTTGCCCTAGAATAGTATTTTGATCACTCCTCGGACTCATGAACAGAGAAATGTCCGAGGAGCGGGGAACCAGTCGAAACGCGGGCGGGTGTAAATTTAAATAAATTTTTGCAACTTTTGGGAATTTTATCGGGGTCCGGCCTTTACGGGCGCTCGGAGAATCCTTCCGACGCTACAGCGTCCGCAAAGGCAGCCCTCGCGTGAGTGAAAGAAAACCAAAAGCAGTGCAGCCTTCCACCGTGGGGGCACGGCGAAAGACTACACTGGTCAGCTCGAAAACCCGATGAAAAACCTAGTAAGCACAAAACAGAAAAAGCCCTACTTAGTGGCGACAACCGCCAAATTTTAAAAGCAAAAGTTCGACTGGCTCCGATCGGGGAATCGGGCAGTCTCTTTTATACCATGCTTAGCCCCCCCTTTACCATAATTTTGAAATTTTGTGAATTTAACAGTACCACCTGCAGGCAGCAAGGCATCTTGCTGATGTACACATATATATAAAAGCTTAAGTAAAACCGAACACTTAAACCATCAACATAAAAGCAACAGTTCGTCGGGCATACGGCCCATATCGGGCCAAAGGCAATGTATAGAGATGCTGGTCACTGACGATCAAAACAATATAATTAATGCCCCTACGCAGACAAGTTTCGGGCAACAGACCAGAGGGCCGCGTAAACAATAAAACCTCGCGCTGGTCGACGCGGGGTTTCGACAATGTTAAAATATACGATTTTTTGTAGATTATTATCCATATTGCAGGAACGGAATGGAGTATGCGGCCGAAAGCGGGATCGTGTCCATACCCTGGCTGGTCGCCTACTCATAGGAAACGTTAATTTAGTGTAAGTCCCCTAGGAAGCCCGTTAGAGGCAGATAAATGTGTGCACGATAGGGAAATTTTGGGGTCCCGACTGAGTTATGGGGGTCTCGTGTAAGTCCGTTGGAGCGGATGGCCCCGGTTTTCAGCAAGATAGCTAGCCTTAGACCCATTTAAGGTACAGAGCTCCAAAAATTGGGAAGTTTTGGTTTTAGTTGTGGTGATTTAGGACCTTAAATTTTGGGAGGTTAAACGCTGGATTGGGGGTCCATAAGTACTTACGGGTTGGGGTCAGATTGACCCGAATGAGTGATTTTGAATCCTTACAAAGTCCTGATGATAGTTTAATGTCCCCCTTTCTGTTTGAAATCTATAAAAAGCGTTGAGCCAAACCCAAGTGTCGGCCGTCTTTATCAAATCGTCACGGTTCGTAGACAAATGGCCTTTGTATAAGAAATTTGCGAAATTAACACTTTTAGACTATCCGGTGTAGTTTTTTTCGCTTTCGATTGGACAATATAGCATATTTGCATCTGAAAAACTCAATGAGTTATTCAAAGTAAAACAGGCTCTGGTCCAGTCGTCTTATTACACTGGCCCGAGGCAAAGGGCTCTTGATATTAACAAAAACAGATGCCTCTTGTCATAGACCAAGACAATATCTGCAAAACGGGGAACTAGAAGGCCGAGCTTCAAATCCGACGATAGACATTAGACACGAAGTATCACAAAACGATATATATCGACTTTTGAAGAGATAAAAATAAGCGACCAAAAACTTTTACCAAAAATATACCATGACTCTGAACTAATCTAATACAAAAATGACGTCACACAATGCCGCACAAACAGTTAGATTTTTGCTTGTTTACATGGTTTCCGTAGCCTCATGAGTCATGGGTCGTGGCATCATGACGGTCGATCCATGGATCTGTAGTTGGTCCTCAGTCATTGGCGTAGAACAACCATCTTCGGTGCACAAACAGTTCGATTTTTGCTTGTTTACATGTTTTGCGTAGCCTCATGAGTCATGGGTCGGCGCATCATGACGGTCGACCCATGGATCTGTTGGTCCTCATTCGTTGGCGAAGAACAACCATCTTCTAAAATCGGTGCAGGGCAAACAATCCTAATTAGTTCAGCAATCCGGATATGCATTAAAATTAAAATCTGCAGCAATTACGGTAGCCTTTAGAAGAGAGTTCGTACAATATTAATTCAAGTTCGATACTATTTTTATAATTGCCATCAGGCTGTGACATAATTTCTATCCGTTTGTCAGATTGTGTATAAGCAGGTTAAAAGTTCCATAATTACCCAGTTTCGATGTAATCGCAAATGAATATATATTTTAGAAAGCGACTCATGGAATTGGGTTTATTAACAATCGAAAAGGCGACGTGAAGCCAAAAAAATTGCTAACATAATATTGGCACAAATACTAAGACATATATATAAGTACTTTATATGTAACACCATTAGAATGTAGTGCATTGCACATTTACCTCCATATATATATGCAAAAATTTCATAGGAAACAATTACCGCTTTTATCCACATTTATCACCAGCTCAATGAAATTAAAAATATGAATTTAAAAAAATCCTCCAGTTCATTAAAACTTCAAATATCATAACATCACCATATTCCCAATCCAAGATAATTCCTCATGACCTCTTTTTCTCAGTATTGGTTTAAAGTAAGCTCTACGAAAAAAACCTATTTTGAAATACACGCGAAGCCCGAAATCGGCAGTACAATTGGGTCTTGTAGTTGAATTGAACAATAAAGTTTTATTTTTCTCGTCTACAAGATATATTTTCGATTCATATTTGATTTGTTCACCAAAGCATTGTAAGACCAATACTTCATTTCGGAGCCGACGCGATAAAATACTGCAATGAATCAAATATTAAGCATTGCAGCCATTTACGATGTTTCCGATTTCAACTGCCGAAACGTCACAAATTGGTCACGTCACTTTCATTGGTATAATAATGCTGGGCCGAATAATTTAATTTTGCTTTATACATTTACTCAAATTTCAACAATGAGTCTCGAATTTCTGTGAGATATTGCCGAGTAAGCAATACCTGTAACGCCTCACTACGCTAGGGTAGCTGAGCAAACGTTGACTGGGATAGTGGTAGGGTTCTAGTCTTGCACGCTGGAGGCCCGGGATCGAATCTCGGCTGGTCCAATGTAAAAGGTCTCTCGTGGATTTCTTCAATACTATTGAAACACCAGTTCCCATCAGAATAAAACACGCAACATTGACTGATTAAGCACACGAAAAAATTAATAATTCGATTCCAAGTAAAATATTGTGATCATCAATTCTACACGAGTAATAATTCGCTCTTTTCCGAATAATCACTTAAAAAAGTTCAACTGCAAACTCAGTTTGTATAACTAACTCGCTCGATATATTGCGATAAGCGTTCGCTAAAAGATCAAACCCGCATGTATATCAACCAACTTTGTTCGAACGAAACGACGCGGCAATTTTAGCCAAAAGAATTTTATTTACACGTTCAGAAACAGTAATCCATATTGTTAAATGGCAAATAAACAAGGCAAAATAATCGTTTTGCCTAAACCACAAATACTAAAGGTTCAACACACATTTTATTTAGTTTAGAGTGAACTCTTTCGTTCGAAAAATAGTATCTAAACAGGCTATACAAATATCAAATTCCCCGCAACATCAAAATAAAATGCAATTTTAGAGCAGTCAACGTTGGTCAGCTCCATTATCAATCGGTGCACAAGGTTCACTGGCTTTTCAAAGGAGGAATATATAATATGGTACCAGCGGGAAGGGGTGGTGACGGTAATGTTTTGCAAATGTGAAATCGTTCAGAACTTTTTAATTACTCAAAACCCTGATTGCTGGGTCTTAAATTAGAAAATCGATGGCTTGTGGACGATTGTTTTAATATTAAAATATTGCTTTTAAAATTAAAACGAATCAACCACCCACATATCAATGTATTAAAAAATAAAAAATCTTTAACTATTTTAGTCCACTAAAAATTATAAATACAAATAAGTAAAAAAAGATTACTTGATTGCTATGTACGTACTCTTGAAGTCGCAGATTATTACTTCTCTTCAACAACGGACGCAACTCACTATCCGGTTCCGAGTCCAAAAACCTACATCAGACTTCGCATTCGATGCGGTATCATTATTCGGATGGTGGACCAGATGGCATGACTTATTTTCCATGGTTATTGAGCATATAAAACGAACCCCCGAGATTAGTCCAGGGGAATGACCCTTTACTAAAAGTAAACGACTAGAGATTTGATTCTGAGTTTGCAATCCCGGCAGCATATACACTGGGTTGATCCCAAAATGTCACCAAATGTTACTGATTATATACCAACATCCAATATCCATCCGAAAATGTTATAAAATGTCCATTTCCAAGTCGGCTGAACACTACCTAACGGAATGATACTTCAGTCTGCTTCTATAGTGTTCGGGTATGGCAACCGAAAGCACCTGATGCAGCATTATCGCCGACAGCCCCCAAATCTTTCGACGCCTCACGACCGGGTCACAAATGAATACCGGTAGCGAATATCGTGCCCGGCTAAATTGGGTATGCGACTGATTTTGGGGATTGCACAAATCTAGCAGCGTGCTTGTGAATATTTCGGCAACCTGAAACAGAACAAAGGCCAGATTCAGTCAAACTTTATTTAATCGTTTACAGCATCGTTCAATATATAGCCCAATCCTTAGAGATTTGAAAAGTTCCAATTATAAATATATTAATAGTCTACCGCCGTGAAATAGTGTATTAAAATACAATACTCTAATATAGAGTAATTATTATATTTCTCTGACATATTAAACATCTCTTTACACACAAACTGGTCAGTTGAATAATAAAACAAACAACGGCAGCATATTATTCATGGCATGTGGAGAGGTCCCATGGTATAGTATCGTTCCAAGAAGAGTATAATTATCTCAATAGTTATACATGCGTTTGAATGAATCGTCCTGCCGTGATCAGGAAACCTCGAATACCTTTATATATAATAGCGGGTTTAACAGACTATTGCATCAGAATGAATATCACGAAATCATGCATCGTTCTTGGCTGGGTTAAGGTACCATGGCACTTTACTACAATTCATCATTGAAAAAGAGAGTACATCGGTCACAGAGGAGCCGCCTGACTGAACCAAACCATCATTTTGTGATTACATAAAAGCGCATATTATCTGGAAAACGTTGCATACTACACGCTGCGCTGAGAATGTTGGGTTAGCAATGTCACTTAATCTATTAATGCTTGTGATACTCGTCTAGATAAAGTAAGGCTGAGAAATTTAGTGGCTTGCTACGTATATGAAACTAGTGACACACACGAAATTTTTAAATATTCATCGTTTTTTGCGAGCATCACAAACGGCCGCAAAGCGGAAGCATGCAGTATCCGTATTAAAATGTGTGGCATAAAGATGGATTTATTGAAGTTATAAGAGAAAATATGTAATTTCGGATTTAAAATGTGGGGTTCCGACCGGTAATTCCGCAATAAAGGTTAAACCATTACTAAACCTATACCTGCATGCGTATTCCAATAGAGGACTCATGTGCCGTAAATATTTACTTTAACTCAAGCAACTCTATATTTTCGTGTAATAAAGGATAACAGCAAAATTCCACTAAACGTCACTAAAATCACAGCCTTTTTCCTAGTGGAGAGGCTGATGTGATATTTATTCCGTAAGCTTTTCTCCACAAATGGTGCATGTGATATGAATGTTTGAACCAAATTGCACAACAAATCCCATGCTCTAAATCACGGCAACTCCATCGGCAAAGTGTTCGTCCAAAACATACGGTTTGGGCACCATTCTTGTCTCATGAAGGGTTGCCTTTCAGTGTTGTACATTGCAGCTAGGCCATAGGATAATCTATCTTACAACCAAAACGGGATAAATTTATTCAGTAATAAAACGAAAAGCTACATTTCGCTTAATTTGTATTGATCGGTAACTATTATCTATGATAAAATAACGTGTCATGGATTTCCATTTTAAAGACACACCCTGCTATGCTATAATGCCCACGTTAACGTTTGCCGTAAAGCTGAAAAAGCGTTCGCAGTTATATTGCTGAATTATTGTCGGCATACACATAGTGTAAACACCAAATGCTAAATAAAGAGTTTAAGTAGGTCTTTCAGAGACATATATACTTTTACGTCTCCAAATTCTTAGCATTTAGCCAAGCAAAAACGTTGGTTCACAAAGATGCAGATCTGTCCAGGCGAAAACAACACCCACGTACATTTCTGACATGATGCTTGGATTATGAGATATAACTGAAAATATGTTCCCATAGGTCATAAAATTGGATGGGTACCCTCTTTAAAATGTGACTATGATACCTCATGGGTGGGCTGTATAAACAAAACCAATATAGCATCACGAGTGATACTACGTATCTCATGTAAAAGTCACTATAAGAACACCTTTCTTTTTTCTGATATATTTAGAAAAAACTGGCCGGACATACGAACGAACACGGTAAAATTAAACTATCTTGCTTCGCTTGCTCCGCAATTAACCTAAGTTAAGCGAAACTTGCCTCATGAGAGTTCGGCCTGACCGTTTTCGATTCATAGTCTGGAACGTACGTAATTACAGGCACAACCGCAGCGTCGCCTTTCTGAAATAAAAAAATATTTATACATAAATGCACAGTTTCTAAGACAAACTGGAAACGCAAAGGCAGGAAAATGATTTTAAGCTGTAGGCAAAAATGCTTTTAAACGCAGTCAAGCGGAAACGTGCACGAATCCAACAACAGACAACATTGGACTCGAAGGCATTTGGAAGCGTTAGTGACCAGTTAATTCTCTCAGCAAATCAACTAAAGCACCACAGAGATAATGGGATAATGTGATCACTGCAACTGAATAGAATTTCCGGCTAACTCCAACTAAAAAGGGGTCCACCGGTTATCATGGTAATAGTTATCAGTTGCAGCAAAAGCTCTTACCAAAAATAAGGAACAATAAACAAACTGGTCGGGAACGACAGCTCAAGTTTGCTGTTCCTTGAATAAAGCTTAGTGGGCTTGCTAAAGCGGAGTGCTCCTGATAAATTAGAGTGCCCTTGATAAACCCGAGTGCCCTCGATATTGCTTGGAGAGCTATCGGTATGTCTAAAACTGATAGTGATACAAACGGGCAAACTCGCCATAGATGAAGCTTTTTTAAGATCCAAACGTAAAAAATAAAACGCATCGCTCCGGAAAAAATAACCCACAAGTACCAAATTCTGATGCCGATGGTGCTCTATTTCGGTCTAGTATCTAAATTGGAGGTTCACTACGCAAAATCCATTGACAAGAAAATTACTTTAGGTTCTTTTGGAGATGCACCAAAATTGTTACCGCAGTTTTACGAAGAAATTAAAACATTAAACCGACACGTTCGGAAACAAACTACTGACAATAATAGATATTTGTTGAAGCTAACATACCACAGCTATAGACTCAGAACAAACTGTTTGGGAATCAAATAGAATCTGAAACAACTCGGTTGTAGGGGCAATACGATAATTGCAGCTTGACACAGACAGCGAAAAGCGAATCATGAGCGAGAACCATAACGGATTTAAAAATCAGTAAACAGAACTGGGATGCTACTACATTGGGTCACAAAGGATCATATCAATGCGAGGTATTGAAGATAAAATGTCACAACTAGACCACTGGGTGCCAATGGGGTCAACGTTTATGTCCCAACAGATGGAATACTTTATATTTTAAAAAAATCCTTACTTCAGAAAAATTGAATCAGCTCAACGATATTAATAATACGACAACAGGTATAGAAGCTTGTGTCCTCCTTCGACCAGAAACAACGCTATCTCACCTCAAAATGAAATTTTTGTAATAAAAATTTAAATTTTGCGAAAGCCTCTTATCCGTGCAAGCGTTGGAGGCAGCATTCCGAGAACCAGGGTATCCTGTATTTTATCTGATTCTTCTTTCATTTCGCGCAGAGCAGCGGCTTCAACACTTTCATTCGGATCACATTTACTGCCCGGAAAGCTGAAAGGTAAACCCATAAGTATCTAAAGCTACACAGTAACAACCAGAATTAAGTGAAGCTTCGTTCAATTTCGGCTTAATTCGTTTAAACGATCCATTGCGATTTATTTAACGAAGTACGATTGCATTGAAATAAAAAATAAGTTAACACAAAATGTTATTTTGCTTTCAACTTAATGAATTTTGTTTAAACGAAAGATCGATTGCGATATCGTTTGATTACACGTGCGCTTAATTCTTAACTAATGAACATTAAGCACATAATGAAAGTAACATACACAACGACCAACTTAAATAGTTGACAAACATGGTATTAAAGCATGAAATTTATTAGAAAATTTACCTGCTTCACTTCAGATTTCGTTATTTATTTTAATTTTCGCATTTTTATAATTGAGTAAAACATCCAAAAATGTTTGTTTGGTAAGACCCAACAACAGTTAAAAAAGGATTATAGAAAACGGTCGACACGACGCCAAGAATCTTAACAGGGTATCCGACAGTATAACCAGGCTTTTGTAAAGGAACCAAGTCTTGGCTTGGCTCTGTAGCTTACACTAGATGGCTTTAAAATAGATCAACTAGGCCTCAATACATTGTTTGATGTAACAACTTTTATTCAAGAATAAAACATAAACGGAATTACTCAAGTAAGTTTTTACTCAAGATTTATTCGATGTTTTACCCAAAATTTTAGCGCATCAGCTTTTACGTCATTACAGATAGCATTAATTAGAAAAATATTCAGTGTCACAATCTCCAGGCAGTCATACATTATAAACATCGGTTAACAAAAATATAAACGTCTTTCAAAAGAACCGAACAGCGCTTTAAACTACAAAATTTTGAACGCTACTGATCATTCTGAGCCACCCAGGACCTCACTCGACTTGAACCAGGAACCAGGTGGCACAGAAATGACCCCATCTTTACCTCACTTTGAGCCACCTGGGGACTCTATTCGATTTGAGCCAGGAAACAAGTGGCACAGAATGACCCCAATTTAGTTCAATTTGAGCCACCCGAGGCCTCACTCGATTTGAGGCAGGAACCAGGTGGCACAAAAATGGCCTAAATTTAGCTGATTTAGAGCCACGCGGGGCCTGACTAGATTTTTGAGCCAGGAACCTGGTGGGTCAAACTAAGCCAGATTTTGCTCAACCTGAGCAAATTTGGCTCAAGCATATCAAGAGTGCTTTAATAAATGGCTTCTGCTCACCTCACCTGGCCACTGTGTTTCGAAAGTGTCCAAGTCCCGAACGGTAACCAGGATGGCGGGCCGATTGCCGACACTAATCAGGGAATGATGACTGCAGCAAGTGGCGGATCACCGTGCTTCGAGACAACCGGAGGGACTGGTCTTATCGAAGCCGACCGTGCATCGACGGGATGCTCATCGCCACCAAGTCTTGCTTGGAGGATTTCCAAGCTTTGCTGGGCGAAAAAATTTTCCGAGTTGATGAATATTCAAGGAAGTTGGTTGAGTCCCAGTTATCTCATTACAAAAAGATTGTTAGTATTTCGGCTGTGCTTAGCCGACTGCGCACTAATATTTTAGCAAGTCGTATGCGTTCTAAATTGGTTGCAAACCACGCTGTGGTAGGCCATACCACAATCGCAACGGCTTAAAATCCATGCCAGAATTACGGCGACCAAAGAAATTCGCAAAACAATAACTTCTATAGGTTGGCGCTTTGACAGTTATAGCTAAAA
>JASANE010015147.1:0-14445 GCA_030248225.1 Trileptium ribeirensis
CAAAAAACCATTTAATGCTTTTAACAGCCAGACCTGCTGACGCAAGCCTCAACACCTTCGCGGTATCCATCACTTTTCTCTATATGTCCTTAGTAGACTGTCTCGATGTACGTGATATGGTAATATACCTAGGGGTTCAAAGTTCATTAGCTAGTCAATACTTTTCGTACTTTTAGCTTCTACAATTAATCAAAGTGCATCCTAAACCAAACACTATTTAGCAGTTGAAGCACTAGTTATTCCGGAAATACCGCAAAACATATTTATGCTTGATGGATTTCAATGTGCGTTCACGTGTTCGAACTTTTTGCTCGGAAGTTAAGACTAAAAATTTGATCAAATTTCGATCAAAATCTGGACGATTATTTCGGCATTTTTGTTAAAAATTCAAAGTTTTTGGTAAACACTTCTAAAAAATTTGCAACATGTTACTATAATCATTCAGCGCACAGAAAGAGCATAACTTGAAAAGCTTCGACCTCAAAAGATAATAAAACCCTGCAGATCAATCTGGCTACAATTTTGATTCCAGGTTTAGCTTAGCTTTTAGCAAAAGTTTGAACGTGTGAACGCACATTTGCAAAAAATATATCGCTTATTTGTGCTATACTTACCTTGAAGTACCATTTTACTTCAGGCTCGGGATTTGCTTCAAGGATGCATTCGAACAGCACACTACCGTCTGGTTTATTCAAAATGCTCGGCGGAGCATCGATTCGAGGTGCATATGTCATTTTAGAGCAGTCCACAGCGGTAGCAGAATTAGCAGTGGTTGAAGATATTTGTTTTTGGCGTGGATGTTCTACGATACGGATGGAAAACGTACTGCAACAGCTGTCGTTGCTAATCCGTACCGCGTTACAACTGTGAACAAGCGTCGTACTACTACAACCGACCGTGACGCTGTTGCTGCTAGAGTTGTTGTTGCTGCTTAGACTTGAGCCTTTGACCACGTAGCGTTCTGGGAATAAATTCATCGACAGTAGAAAAGCCATTAGTATAAAACGATAATAATACGTATTTGCCGACTATTGTGCATCGTAGTAGCTGTTGGCGGCGGATGCTATTGGCCATCGATAAATTAACACGAAGATTGCTAACGCAGCTGTTTTAGTGTTTGTGAAGTCAATAAGTGTAATAGTAACGCTACATTTTTTATACAATAAAAGTGATAGCTCCAAGCAAACATGGTGTCATGTATTAAGCGGACTAAACTCGCTACTGAGCATAATTAGCGTCATTTTCATAATAGTTTTTATAAGCGCGCTGTACAGCGAGTGACTAAGGCACTTTATGTCTCACGTTTAGTCAATGCGCTTAATGAATGCTCCATGGCCGTTTATATTAATTATTTTAACTCTACGTTGTAAGTGGTTTAGAATGATATTGTAGGTGTCATATATAATATGACAATGCATGTGGCAACGTAATCTGTAAATTCTGTTGTCGGTTTATACTAAGCCCGAGCCTGTCGGTATAAAACAAGTATAGTACAACACTGTTTTCAAACAATAATGAGCACTGTTGAAAATGTATGAACGCTTTAAGTCTCAGCCAGTAAACATACTATTTTGGCATACCCTGCTGTAGGTCGTTCAAATAGATATCGTACCCGTCAAAAGCAAGGAAAAATTTGAAAGACACCAAAAACACGCGACCCATACATTCCGCTATTTCTGTATATTAATTCTAAAACTGTTTATTGTGTTGTCAGTAAGACCACGTATTTGCATGACAATTTATGTATAGGTACTGTTGAAAAAAGCAAGAAATCTTTATCTATTAGCCAATGAATATGGTATTACAGAAAGAAAATACCTGTGCAAACGGACTATTGCCTTTAACATAATTTAACTGTGTTTAACGGTATCAGCGTAAGACTTGAAATCCTATTAATTAGCGCAATATCCTATAAGACAGTTCTTATCTCACTACCGTTTATTCGTATAATCTCACCACTCTTGTATTCGTAGACGTAGATGCTAAATTGAATTGATTGCCAAAACAGTATTAGGCGCTAGATCATACGGAACTTTTTTATAATAACTGGTATAATAGCTATTCTATAAAATTTTATTTTGTGTTAAAGAAATATCCAAAATTTTATTAAAATTAAAGTGTACTTCAAGTTTAATGCAAAACTGTTCACAATATTCAAAAATGCAAAAAAACAATAAACTATACTCTGCAATCAGGCAAAAGACAATATTGGGATGAATAAATTGGACATTAAAAAATTGAAAATCATTTCATACTAATGAAACAGAGTCAAATCCATTAAGCATCATTATTTCTTATTACTAACTGTGATCGACTAATTCTTACATGTAAACTAAAATGGTTTGTACACTATAATCACTTATCTACTTTCATTGCCTATATGACTACCATTTACCATGATCATACTAAATTTTAAAACAGAAACGTATTAACTGTTAGCGCCAATCATAGTCATTCTATAACACGTTTCATGTAACAACTCTCAATTATTTAGATTACTCCAAGCAAATTAAACATTTGGCCTACCCACATTTTAGCCCTCTTCTATATTATCATGCCACCACTGCTGTATTGGCTGAATTTCTGGTTGATGATTCACTAGCCGTGCGGGACACTGCAACCACAACTCGAGTTGAAGTTTTTTTGTATTTATTTACGAGAAATTATTCATTGACCGCATTAATATAGCCACCACATTTTACAGTGCTTCCATGCCATACTATGCATTTACCTGTATCAAGGAGCGGTACATAACCTTTCAGTTCAGCAAAATATCACACTGTAGGGCGGGTCTTAACATGATAGCACATTTAAAAGAGCTGAACAATAATGTGTGAAAAAAGTTGTACCAACATCGTGATATATAGAAAATATTGAACCTATGTGCAATGGTTCTGATAAACAGGTTAGCATTAATCGGTGGGTAAAAACTGCGAAACCAGTAAATAACTGGTTCTGGCCTGTAACACCAAGAGTCCATTGTCAAATTTTTGTAGAAGTGTATGACACTCGGTCATACTAATGTATTAAGCCTTATGTGATGATGTGGTCGTTTTTGGCTTACCCTCTAAATGATTCCAGGGGTAAGGGTATCCCCACGGTACTTTGGTGGATGCAGCCTACCGCAAGGCTTCTTGGGGGTACCAGATATCAGCTAACCAATTACCAATAAGAGCAAAGCAGATTATGAGGTAATATAACAAAGAATATGAGGCACTGGTGATTGCTACTTCTGCTGTAATTTCATTGGGTGCAGGCTAGTTGGTACCTGTTCCACCATTGAAACTTTGGGTTAGGTGATACACCCCCAAAAATCTTTGCGTTAGCCCTAACATGCAATCCTTGGGCGAGTAAGCCGAAAAACGACCAGTTTCTTAAATGTAACAAAAGTCTGATTTCAAAGCTAAAGTCAGATCCAATTTTTTGTACAGGAATATCATTAAACAACCACTTATATAATATATATGCAGATTTCTAAACCAAAGTTAATTTACATCATCAAGCAAACAATTATAAAGTTCGTGTAAACTTATTCCCATCTCAGTGACATGCTATATATCATTGCACGCGCTGGCACCACCAACTCACTTAACTCGTGTGGGAAATTGATTGACTTGAAGAAATTGATCTTATAATATGAAAGCGGCAAATGAGCAAATCATCTTATTATTAAATAAGCTGAATACCTAATAAACTAGTAAATCTATTGAGATTGCAGAACGTAGTGAAGCATAGGTATACCTACGCCGTTTGCGTGCACAGCCAATCAACTCGCGATAGCATACGTCGATATGTGGATATTACACAATACCACACTAGTTAGAACAAAACTAACGTCGGAAATAAGTTTCCCATGCCCGTAAACCCCAAGGGCAAGCCAGCTGCCGCCCAGGACGTCACGATAAAATTAAGAATTTTGAGTCGAGGAACCATGAGGCTTCATGCCCCGTACCCATGGAATTATAAGTCGCAGAGCAAAACCAACACCGCCAATGAGTTTCCCATGCTCGAAAACACACAAGTGAAACTTTTCAGCCGCCCAGGACATCATACAAAATTTTCGAATTTTGGGTCGAGGCATGGGGGCACCATACCCCGTACCTCAAATCGCGTAACTCCAGAACCGGAATCTTAGTCCAAAAACAAAAAATTCCCATCGGCATTTATCATTTTACTGTGAAATAATACTAGCCAGAAAAAAATCGAAAGTTAAGATAAAAATAACCTTGCTTCCGTGAAGGGTACTGAAATGGGGTAAAATGGGGCAAAAAACCCACATTTTGACCCTTGACCCCGGAATCAGATCCCAAATCAAAAAACGTTCGGAGATGTACATGAAAAATCGACTATGGCGGTTCGAATGAGCCAAAGATCATGAACATCGGTTAACTCAGGGTTATGGCCGAGCACACCACACACGCAGACGGAACTTAAAAGCTTTCACCCATGCAACACACAATCTCCACTACGTTTCACTACGTTCTGATTATTATGTTAGAAACTGCTCGCATGAGTAAACGAAGGCTTTTACTTAATTTATTCCCAAAGCAATATAAATTCCGCTCTTAATGCCGCCGGCATGGATGAACCGATTTTATTTGGAAAAATTTTCGAAGTGGACTTGTAACAATTTGCAGAATTCCTTTTAGATTACCGAAATTCTGCATTTTACATATCAAAAGGGTGATAACTTCTTTTCAGACAAAAATCAACACAGTTGTTGCTGTATAATATGACTCAAATTTTACAATTATTGTGAATTTATAAGGTGTATGATTAAACAAGAATTCTACAAAGCTTCATCAAATTTTACTTCATCTTGGAATTTGTCTACGCAGCGAAACTATGTCACAACCATTATGATAACTGGATCAGACTAAGCAGCAGGTAACACCTCTGTCATTGGTTAACTCCTACAAAGGTAACTTGATGCTGGTGTGCAGGTGTCACGACAGCTTTTCCTTAAATAGTTATAATAATCTGACGTTGTTTTTTCAAATTCCAAACACAGACGTAGTCGGAAGCTTCTGCACGGATGGGCACTGATTATGCTACCGGGGCACAGGTTAAACGAACATTTCCTACATCATCGAAATCTTCATTTATATTTTAGGGAGCACATATGCTGTACAGGGTGGAAATGGCCCCGCAGGGCCCACTCTGCTATGCCCCTGCTTCCAAACTCTTTTGATGTTTGAAAATTTCCGTGTGTAGAGTAAGTATTTTCAATCAATTTCATTTTACGCGTTGCGACAATAAGAAACCTTCAGTTCAATATGTAAGTCCAGCTCAAAACTAGAAGATTAGATGGAGCAGCGCCATTTTTAACTCATGAAGGGACTCCACCAGTTAAGTTAGTTAATCTATATATTCCAATATAATCATACTTAGAAACGCATTACAACTTAAACAGACAATGTCCAGTCTTACAATTACCGCAAACAAAGTTCGCGCGTGAATATGATGTTCAATCTCTAACCGCGTCTTCAAGATGCGAAACACTTTGCTAAATTTCAGCTATTATATTGGTAAACAATAATTAACTACATATGACAAATATATATCACATAAAAGCTAGATCAAGTATCTTATATCCAGTCAGGATGGATTAGCGGCATTTATATAATCTTTTTGAAGAATTAATTGAAATACTAGTTTAAATCTATAAAACGAATGCAGCAGAATTTGATCTATTTTTTGTTCAATACGTATGAAACACTTACTCGATAAGAAATTATCTTATCGTTTCGATGAAATTCCTAGCAATTTGAACGGTAAAACATTTACCAAAAGTAAATTTGTCAAACTTTTCCGAAAGGTGGGCCTATATGTATTGCATCAAGGCATCTCCAAAGACCAAGCTTGTAATCGTTATCTCTTGAGACAACCGAATCAGATGTAAAAGATACTCAGCCGTATTGCTGAAAGTCACGTTATGAGTTGGAAAGAATGTGTCTTCCTCAATGCTTCGTTAGTGTCGATTCTATTACGTGACTGGCTCAACTTAAATTGACCCATAAAAGTTAATACGTCGGTCTAGGAGCTTTTTATGGGTCGGAACATTTGCGAGTCTCCATTCTAGTAAAGCGGGCGCATTTATTATTAATGTTTGTGCAGACATCGGACAAAGGCAGAGGAAGGGCTCGCTAATTTGTAACTCGTGATCGGATCACGAAGTAGGTTGATATAGCAATTTAGCCTTTCCAAAACAGAATCAATACTCAATTAGCTTAGTTTTTGAAAACAGACGTTAAATAACGTTTGAAAGCATCAACTGCAGCCAAATAAACTTGTCATGAACAATTGGATGAAACTGAAATCAAGAAGTGATTGGATTCAACTTTAGTTATGTTATAAAAACTGTAGCAAGCAACTTTATGAGTGATGTTTTGAACAACGTTCCATGCTAAAACGTAATGTTTGAGAGGCCAGAAGCCAGACTAGATGTTGAAAATGTGTATTTTTCTTGAAAACTAAGTCACAACCGAGGAAAACCTTTTAAGAGGCAATGAGATTTTCAAATCAAAGAAAAATCGTGAGATTGAGATAAAAGAAATCAATCATGAAAAACTGATCCTACACAATGTGGACCGCTCATGTCGTTAAATTTAGACACTCGTGTAGCGAAAGCCTCTACAGTAACGCACAATAAATCATGTATTTGTGTAGATCAAGAAGTAGATTATAGCGGGGGTTCGGGGCGTTAAGCCCCGACTTAGTCATAGGCTTAGATAAGCCTTATATAAAATATTATACTTAGACTAAATCTTAGGCTTTAGGGTACCTATAACGATATATCTTTCTGTTCACTTATTGGGTTACTGTACATGTTTTCTCTGCGCGAGTACCCTGGTTCATGTTATTGCGACATTGCATGATTTGTGGGCACCGTAGCAATAAATACTATATAAAAATTTTATATAATGCAACTTTTCATCAAGACTAGATAGATGCTTGTATTGTGTTTTTGTAAAAAATCTTAAAGAATTGTTTCGTCACTTCCTGAATAAGTTGACAAATATCACGCTGGAAATGATTATATAGTATTTTTGATGGCTAAAAGATGGATAGTAGCTGTTCTGCCAGAGTATTAAATTGTTTTCTGCTTTTCTCTGACTCTGCATCATATATTGTGCCAAACGGGAGATGTTTTAGTAATAAACAAGGCTATTGACTAACAAGGCTATAGACTGAATAAAATCATACTAATAATAGATATATTACTGTGATTTATCCAATTTTAATATATGCATTCTTGTCTATTAGCACTTTATAAGCACCAACCGGCCTGCAGGCTAAAAGACACGTAAATCTACAATAATGACACGTACGAATAATTTTGAAGTAAGCTGGGTCATGTTCTGAAAGCGACATATACGTCATTCTCAACGCTTTGCGAACTTGTAAAATACGTCGTGTCAATTACAAGATGTGTCAATGTTCCACTTGATTAACCCCGTTCTGCTAGATAAAGTCAAACTATTAATATATATTACTAATAGTATATGTTCGATTGTTTGGTTCCCAAGTTGTCAAATCGTTCTACAAAATCGCCATCTAACCCGCGATATTACACTATCGGAAACTAGGGCATTCGGCGAATAAAATTTCATCGCAGCTTGTGCTAAAGAGTAAGAAATCCATTAATGTCAAGCATTCAAACTATACAGCAACCAAACCCTTTTGCCCATAACCGAAAAAATTAGCCGACTTTAGTACATGCAGCACAGGGGTCCTCGGTTCGATCCTCAATAGGCTCTTGTCGTTTTTGCTTAACACCTAAAAGTTTAGCAGCAATTATACCAATGTAGATGATACACAATATTGTTAATAGAACTTTTGAACTGAAACAAATTTTACTAAAGAAAAGTGTCTGGATTTGTGGCTCCGATTAAATAACTGGCAATCATAAAGCAGTTTTGTAAAGTCACCAGCAACTGGTACTTAAATGGCTTTGTCAACGCATGATCATTACTTTAAGTATATCACTGTGATAATTACTTTAGCACTGGGGTTAAAACCCCAATCAGAATTTGCTGTTAGTAGTGATGTTAGTGTTTCGTGATAAGAAAAAGTAGGCCTTAAAAAGAAGAAGTTAAAAAGCTCATAAGTGTAACAGTTAAATAATAATTATTTATCCAGGATCTTCTAAATTACCAGTGGACTAGTGTGAACCGTTCCAGTTGTATCACAGATACTAAAAAACCCTTCTTAACACAACCGATTACTTAAAACGTCATATGTGCTTACATGAAAATGTCTCTAACCATTGAAAATGATCAAAATTGTTATATAAATATTAAGCTTGCTGATTAACCAGTACATGGGCCCATGTCAACTTCAGGGGCAGAAGTATAATGCATGCTATGCCGTTCTCGATATACTAAGCCTAAACCTTAGTCTTTCCCTAAGCTAAGGTACTTATATGAGACATATACTAAGCCTAGACCTAAGTCGGGGGGCTGCCAGTCCCCCTACCCCCCGCACTTAGCTGTTTTTTCTAACGTTATAACGTGCGGCCCCTAAAATTGACATGGACCAGTACATGTAT
Organism: Trileptium ribeirensis; assembly: GCA_030248225.1. Taxonomy (NCBI): domain Eukaryota; kingdom Metazoa; phylum Nematoda; class Enoplea; order Enoplida; family Thoracostomopsidae; genus Trileptium; species Trileptium ribeirensis. The sequence goes on from JASANE010015147.1 coordinate 8,552, forward strand.
ATTCTCGGAATTTAGTTACATTCTTAAACCGCGCGTATTTATACTCCTACCAACAAGGAAAATATTGATTACGTGGATGGGTTTTTGGAATTTGTTAATTTAAACGAGCCTTCGCTAACATTCCATGAAATACCGGACTATTTTTGGCGACGATATACTGAAAGCCATTTATTATTAAAGCAAGAACCGTTTGTGTAACAGTACCAGTCGAGAACAGAAAACGCAGATAGAATTACAATATATACATCATTTATAGCTCATCAGATGGCCGTGTAGCAACCAGCAGATTCAAACTGCGTAACAACGAGTATCATAAGCTAGCATACCCGTTTTGGCCAAAAACATTGGTGTAATCACGGAACAGACCAATTTCTCGATTCAAATGGTGTTTAATCCTTAGGCTAAATTAATGGTCAGCCAAACGTCGCAAATGAAACAACCAAAAATCTATACCTTCCGAAAATATATATTTGATAAAAACTAACTCCATTTAGCTTAAGTCAAGCAGATAAATCCAATAACCAGGTATTTTTCTGGAAAAAATAGATCCAAGCAGCAATATGCGCCGAAACAGGTCTGAAGGACTGTATACACTGGCCTATAATAGTATATGCCTGTCAAACAGATAAATGCTCTAAAACAGCAGTTAAAAATTTTAAAATTGACTCAAAGTCGTTATATATTTTATACAGATGGCGCAAACAAAACTTGTTTTGTATCAGAAAACTAAATACAGACAATTTCACAATGAACAGTAGCATTACCTCCAATTGTCAAGTAAATTTAGATGGTGCATATTATCAACTATCGTCGGTAGTTGGGCCTTGTATCAAGTATATAAATAAGATCACATAGGTTGTGCAAATATATATTTGGTAATAATTATAACTGAACAATAAAGGCTGATTTGTTTACACAGAGAACTCTATATAGAGAATTCCATGCCTTGCGACTAGGCCAAAACTATAAAGTTGCACCTTACATATTTCCATCGAAAAATCATATTTTTTTATATTTTACGTTGTATCACACTCAATTTCGAATATTATTTCCAACATCTGTAGCTCTGTATGAATTGAACAAAATTTGTCCAAATTATGTTTACTAAATTTGATTGAAGTTGCACGTATATGTCATAATACATTTTACGATGTCTTTCCCATCGTGAAAAAAGAAGTAAATTTTAAAAACCATTTTTATTCGTCTTTAAAATCAGTTAAAACAATTTCCATCACGATTTTCTGCATACATTGTGCAAAATTTAATATGTGTGAAGTCTCCAATTTTAATATCGTAAGAAGGAACCAGAAGATTTGATCTATTGTCAGGGGCGGCGGAGCCGGGTGTGGGCTAGGGAGGCTAAGCCCCCCTCTCCACATTCTAACTCACCTGTCACAAGCCATCACCTGTGCCTGCGGAAGGCTTGGTGTATGCAAATCCACGAACCTTCTAAAACATTATTAGAATGTTTTATTGTGATTTTTTTGTTTTGATTATAGCATGCTCACAAAAAAATTTTTGCCTAGTTACTTTATTTACTACAATATATTTTTAGAAGAACTAGCATTTAGCATTAGAAACTAACAGTTAGCAATCACAACCCAGTGTTATGGTGTTCCAAGCGGTTTGTCATTAGATGTTTACCAGCGTCAAGCAAAAATACTTGTAACAGCCATAGGTCGTTAAAGAGCTATTAATAATATATTACATATTTTTGTCCGGTAGATGTCCTCAAGCGAGGCTAATTTGTATCGTGTGTCCTTTATCTGCTACGTCACGTTTAATATGTTTTGATCGAACTTTTTGCTAACATCATTTTAAGGCTAACGTGGCGCTTCGTGAGTGTCGCAAGCTCTTCAAAAGTAGATAGAGACTCAAAAAAAATGTGGAGGACCAGTCGTTTACGTTCACTTTGGTGTAGCTTCACCAGTTACTTTTTTCACGTTTGTCCGTAAAATCTGGAGTTGTGGGAATGGCGGCTCCTCCTCTTGCAATGCCCATGTGATGGTTTGATGTTTTTTTGCATTATAAAGCAAGCGTAATTTGTGTATTGTGCAATGTTTGACAAACTCAAGCCCGCGCCGGGGATTGAACTCGAAAAGTACGGGTGAAACTTGTGTACGCAAACCACTGAGCTGTCTGGGAGCTGTTGCTCTGTTCCTTAAGGAACCTCACAACGTGAACGAATAATAACACACGTTCAAACGTACGTCAACTCAGTAAACACAACGAGTCACAATATGCGTTAAGTCCATTTGGGCCTAGCCGGCATGAAAGGATTAACGCGCTTCGTGTAATAATAGTGTTGCTGTAGGGTATTTTTAATGCCACGTTCATGATACACAATATTGAATGGTTACTAATATATATAATACATGCCGAAACGGGTGCTCAGTGGGTTACCCCCTGAGGCCTCGGACCCCTCTCCGAGGCCCTGGTTTCCTCAGAAGGTACCACTCCGCCTCCCCTTGGTGTGCCGCACCCAACCATGACCTCCCCACCAAGCCGCGCGGAAAATTTCGGGAAAATCAGGGTGAGGTCTGCTAAAATCGATGTATGTAATTAATTTTGGTGAATTAATGTTTGGTATAAATCCAACGGTAACAATTTTACACTAACCGTAGTATTTCTTTTATTCGAACCAGTATCGCTCGCAATCCTTTAGTGATTCCTAGGTGGCGGAATACCATCGTTGCATACAATTTAGGTAAACATTTGGATATGCCTTCTTTGTGCTCAGGAGCTAGAGCATCAAACCGTCATATTGGTGAATTAATGTTAGGTATTGCATAGGGTATAAACTCAAGTTTTACCGCCATTTTGCAACAATTAGACTAAAATTGGCCATTTATTAAGGTTTTTGACTTGTTTTTAACGTAAGGCTAGGAATTGGGGGCTAGGCTTAGTATGTTGCTAAGAAAAACAACATACTGTGGATGAATACTCTCTAGCGTAAAGCGTGGAAATTTAACAAACTTATAGATGAATAACGTTTCAATCAGATTAGCCAAAGGTATGTTCTTGCCAATTAACGTGGGACTATTGGTTCATAACGCGATATATATATACAAGGATACCAGGATAATTACAGTAAATTATGTATAGTGGATAATTAGAGAAACGTTAATATCTATCGAGTTTTATTACATTCTGGGCTATTACAAATTATATCAGTGCCTCTCTGTAGCCCCCCCCCCGCATATAAAATCGTTCCGCGCCCCTGTCTATTGTCATTATTAGTTAAATAATATTGATTTTTCTGCTAGGCTTTGATTCTCGTTTTTATGTCAAATTTATTTTAATATTTTGTTCTTTTCGATGACATGTGTATCATTTACCAATAGGTTGACATTAAATTTTTTCTCATTGAAACTGAAATTTAACTGACGAATGGGAACCTACATATAACAGCAGTTTAATCGTAATAGAGTTGCGCGGGTAGGCGTAGTCATGAGAGATAAATGATGAATCCTTTACAACAATTTATGTGCTCAAAATTTTCTGAAGTTAAGATGCAGAATACTTTAACAATGTCGGAAATTGTGCGCAGGTGACAATTTTTATTTTAAATTGATATTTTTTCACAAAATGAAACAACCAGCAGCGATAAAGCTGCACAAATAGCCGAAATTGCCAAAATTTAATGTATAGGCCAATGTTTGGCACTGAATTTTTCTGCAGTAACGTACAGTAAATGAATTATGTACAAACGGCTAATCTGATTGTCAACCTAGCTAGTCACAAAATATCCGCCCATCACCGACATATCTTTTCTCGGCTACGCCAATAAATTGCTGCTAAGTAAAAATAACGCGATACTAGCATAAAATTCTTCACCTTTAAGGGTTCGGTTCAGTTCTTTACCGGTTAAATTCTTTACTGTTGACATGTCAGGTATAAAGCGATAGATGTGGCTTACATATATATTAATGATACCACATCTTCTTACTATCAATATCACGATTCTCCGAAACAGAAAATAATATCTGATTATTTATTGCAAAAATTTAATAACAGACAACCGTCACGCCAGTGACCTAAATATGTGAAAAAATTTCAGCCCGTTAACCGACAACTTTAGCAACGCGAACATCTTGACATTATAGGTGCCAAAAGCAAAATGACAATCACAGAGAGACTAAACGGTACTGCAGCTTCACATCTGGCAAATAAACTTCTCTAACTTTGTTATTAATTTGTGCTGTTTTGAAAGACAAATAGTCGAGAAAAAGTTAAATAAAATAAAACGAAATATCTCACATAAACTACGCGGACTGGGTTAAGACAAACCTAGAATTTCACAGTCTGATACAGTTATTTTATATTGGTCACATAAAACGTTGACAAATTGTAAATGTTTTATTGTACAAATTGCTCGAACAGCGTCTTGTTAGCGGACACCTATGCTGCGACCCATGCAACACTAGACACAGTTGAGAAGTTTAAGAAACTTGCTCGGAGAAAGATGAACATACATATATGAGATTCCATAGTTTATTATTGCAATTCTTTTTATCACGTGTTTATATAGTTTGCAGGTTTGAATTTGATGTTAAATAGTCGAAATCATTTTAAGAGCAATCCAAATATCCGGTCTATGACATCTTGTTGAAAGTTTCGATTTCAAAGATAGTTAGGAATTCTGGTAACAATTCTTTAAGCTGGGGTCATTTCCAGTGCATATAGTCTATTAGGTTTTTGCTTCAGCGTTAACCAGTAGAAATGAATTTAACAATAGACCAGAGATTTGGTTTACGTGACAGCGATGAAAAGGATTCAAGACGTATTAAGCACCATGAAAGTAATAAAATGTTTAGTTGTTTCATTTCAATGTCATCACACTGCAGTGTTATAAACCGACATTAATAGTGAATTTAATAAATGTATTTGTTCAGTAAACGCAATGCAGGTTCAAGTTTGAAACAGGTCGTACTGTTTACTGTACGTGTAGTTTGGCCTCATAGCATTTAATAACAAATGTTTTGGTGACGCACACCTCAACTCATCCGATCAGGAAAATCTCAAATGCTTCGAGTATGATCAAGTGTATACTTGTCCCTATCACTTAGTCTAAATTTGTTTATACACCTAGTGACACTCATATAAATTTGTACAATATATGTTGTGCACAAGAATTTGTTTTTAGATTTTGAAGTAGCTTGTACGGTAGTTGAGGTTACGCAATTCGAGGCGGCTAGTATGCGGACTCAGCAGGGTAATACTAATCAATACCCTGTCAAAGCAAATATATATATTTTGTTAGGCGCGTAAATTTACAATAGTCAAATGCTATTGTGAGTATACAAAACATATCAAAGTTTACTCAACATGCTAGCGAGATCACTCCAGTAGCATACACTCTAGGCTTGTTGCATATCGGAGTTGAATTCAAGCAAAGAGTGATATCCTATGAATACATATTCATTATGGCCAGACAATTCCCTTTAGTTTTTAAACACAAAAAAACAGCTAGCCTGTGTCTATTATATCGTTTTGCTGGAGAATCCTTCTGCTTTTAATTTCAACATATTGTAGTGAGTTAACTGGCAAATGCCTGGGTTAAGTGGTCGCATTTTGCGGCGGGCGTTTAGAAGTTACCCGCCGTTATTTAGCTCACTGGTTGAGCAACGAGTAATATAAGCCCTGACATGAATAGAGTTACCAGTCAGTATATCTATCCTATGCCTTTCAGGTATCGCTTTTATAAGCCGATTTATGTCCAATCTAGTAGATTAAGACATTTGAGCATATATCTCATCACAATTAACCCACAAAACAAGCAGGTAATTATATCGCTACCATAAAAACAAGTACATTTACAAGCTTTCTGTGGTATATCTATCGTAATAATTTGATACCTTACTAACAGAAAACACATGTCTTTTTAATCTTGA